>CAMTDV010000244.1:0-67608 GCA_947069175.1 Scalesia atractyloides
TTTCACTAGTTTTAACACACTCGTGTGCGTGTGTGTCAACGAGCTATAGCAAAAGACTGTTTTAGTAGAGCGATGTATCGTATCGATTGCCGTCCGAGAATCTCTGAGGGCCGATCATTTACTTCATCGTTAAATCGATCGATAAAACTGTCTACGAGTGATGCTATTGGTCGGAAATTGTAAAACTTGGCTGTTGTTATGGTAACCATCGTTAAGAGTCTCGTTTTATAAAGGCTATTCATGAGTAACCTTTAAAAAACGGACACTATAACGAAGGTTACCATAGCAACAGCCAAGTTTTACAATATTCGACCAATAGTATCACTCATACACAGTCTTATCGATCGGATTAACGATGAAGTAAATGATCGGCCCTCTGCTGGTTCCAAACAAACTATAGCTCAATGTGATTTCCCAATAACCGCGCTTTTGAACGGAAATTTAGGTTATTAAATCAAACAATGGGGCTCTTGCACACTTTTGCTAAGTGATTTAACAGTCGATTCTGGTGTATAAACCTAGAAAAATAACAATGGCAGCACTAAAAACTTCCGAAATCCACTCTTAAACTCAATAAACGCTTTCATTTACGAGGGCGTAATGGTGGCCGAAGGCAGTAAAATGGGAGATTTTTATATTAATTTCGTCACTCTTTCTATGCTGACATGGATGATTCACAGAGTAATTAGTCATCAGAGTGATGCTCCACATCCGATTAATGGTACCCAAACACCTAGTGACACCGGTGTCAATTGAAAGTCGTCTCTTATTGGTCACTTCTTGATGGAGTTAAAGTATTGTTAGATGGGAATCTCCCATTGTTACTAGTGTTACTACCCTCAGCCACCATTACGCCCACGCAAATGAAAGCGTTTATCGAGTTAAGGAGTGGATTTCGGAAGTTTTCAGTGCTGCTATCGTTATTTGTGGAGGTTTTTACACCAGATTCGACTATTAAATCGCTTATAGCAACAGTGTGCAACAGCCCCATTGATGCAAACCTTTTGCGATTATAAATTCTAGGTCCTCGAAAATGCTTCATTAAGCCTAAAAACGACTGACTAAAACTGCTGAAATCAACAAGATATTACTGTTCAAACGATGCATTTGGTGGTTGCGATCAGTCACATGTTATGGTTGTTGTTGTGGAATGAGCGGGAATCTGGTGAGAATTCTGGTGATTCCGCAATGTTCAAATGCTTAACCCATATGGGCCAAGCCCGAGTTTACTCTCGTTTTTCTCCGCTGGTTGCTTTATTAAGGGTTGTTTTGAAAATGGTTGGAAAAAAAATGAAATAATTCAGGATGTTATGGGTTAATTTAAAAGTAACTGTTTTTAAATTGAAATATTTGTTTTTAAATTGAAAATTCGGTATTTTGATGTAACGAAAAGTGTTTTTAATTTGACAAAACTTAGTTCCAATTTTAAAATACGCTATTTTGTCATACGATTTAAAAATATTTATTTTTAATTATAAAACATTTTTTTTTTCTTTCTTTTTGTGAAGACTTCAAACTTCGAATTTCAAAGAGACGGTGGAATATGTGCCGAAAGAATTTGACAGCAGTAAGTACGTAGAATGATCCTCCATAGCAGAAGTGGAGCTGTTAGACCATGAAATGAGAGAAAATAAACGAAGAAAAGAAACACGATCCCAATGCCCATGGATCGACTTTAAATAATGCGACCTGTCTTTTAAAACACATCATTTAAAAAATGGCTCGTTGAATTTATCGCTTGGTAGTGCTGCGCTCGCCGTAACACGCTTCAATCGTGACCACGTGACCTCTGATCGAATGGGTCAGTAGTGAGGTCTTTGAAAGCTGAAGTTGTCAACTAATAGTGGACGCGTGAAACTTTCAGATTTTGTCGCATCAACGATGTCTGCAAAAAATGTCAGTCTTCAGCGTTTATACTATGTTCAAGATAAGAAGGCGGGTGAGAATTCAGGTAGTAATGCACTATTTAGCAACAGTGTGGCTATGCTAGACTCAACAATTTACACACGTCCAGTAAAAATTGCGAACGGTCAAAGATACGAAAAAGCGGACGACATTTTCGCCCTAAAGGGCCAAAACTCGGCAAATTAGTCGATTTCGAATATAGCTGACTCTCAGAAATTCGTATTTTTCAGTCGGAATTAAATTCAGAATATTTCATCTAATATCGAATATATGAGAGTCATCAATATTCAAAGTTGACTATTTTTGCCGAGTTTTGGCCCTTTGCGCAGGGCTCTCCAAACGCCCCCTCTGCTCTTCCCGGGGCTTGCCTGTGTTATTTTAAATGAGAAATTAGACTTACGAGCAGACCTGTTCATCGCGTGGCCTTTTAATCGACAACTTGGCGCAGGGCACTCCAAACGCCCCTCTGCTCTTCCCGGGGCTTGCCTGTGTTATTTTAAAGGGGAAATTAGACTTACGAGCAGACCTGTTCATCTCGTGGCATTTTAATCGGCAATTTGGCGCAGGACTCTCCAAACGTCCCCTCTGCTCTTCCGGGGCTTGCCTTGTTATTTTAAAGGGGAATTAGACTAGAGCAGACTGTTCATCTCGTGGCATTTAATCGCAATTTGGCGCAGACTCTCCAACGTCCCTCTGCTCTTCGGGCTCATTTGATTATGGAATTAGACTTACTATCAGACCTTTCATCTCGTGGCCTTTTAATCGCCAACAGTACACAGGGCTCTCCAAACGTCCCCTCTGATCTTCCGAGGCAGAGTCTTGGAAGGGGACATTCGAAAAACTCGGGGGGATAGGCTACGAAGTGAAGAGGAGGGTGCTCGCTATTCAACACCTTGCGAGATCAGAAGGGTTATGATTGTCGCTTTGTAGAATCCGCGAGAAATCAGCGTGTCTACGCTGCAGCCAGTTAGTGTGGATATCCTGAGCAATTTCTAAGTCGGCCGACATTAACCCTTTATGGGCCAAGCCCGAGTCTACTCGTTTTTCTCCTCTAGTCTATTTCACAATGATTTAGTCTTCATTTCAGATAAACGCAAATCTAGATGAAAACATTAAAATTTATAAGGTCTCGTCAGGGCGCCTTAAATTCATCGTATAGGCAATGCCAACTCCATCAAGTACGAACAGTTAACTACCTTCCCAATAGAAACGGAGAAGTGGTGTTCTCGGTGTCTATCTTTTCCGCCCACTTTCGGCGATTTTATCATTTCCGCCTACTCTCAGCAGTTATCATTTCCGCCCACTTTCATTTAAGCCCAGTGTTTTATTTACACTTTGTGGCAACGCTGTAAGAAGTGCGAGAAATTAAACAGAGAATGAAATTAAATGCAGATCTTCAGTAGCTTTCCTTTCTACACTTGTGCGTAGTTCTTGAGGTTATAATTTCGCATCACTAACGGCAACATGGTTTATGTGGCTACCTCTGATTTCGAGAACAGTACCTAGTTTTCAATTCGTTAGTTACACAGACAGCACCACAGTTTTTATCTAACGAGCACCGCCAAACAATTCCATACTTCGGGTTGCGAACTTCTCGATACTTGACATTTTTGTATACTAGAGTATCTTTACCTCTGTTGCTTTTTATAATTTTAAAATTATCAGACATGATAAACAATTACGTAGCACCGGTCAAAGCAATTAAAATTAACTTATTCATTCTAAAATTGCCGTCTAATAAATATAATAAAACTCAGCTGCACAGTAAAAACGCGAAATGAAAACGGATTAAAACGTTCACAATAAGTCGGGAGGTCAACGCTATTACGTGCATTCCGCGATTACCGACTCGAGCACACTGCCCAGTGCAGTGTGGAAAGTTGAGGAAGATACCCGAAATTCGTCGTCTTATCAAAACTGATTGTCAACCAAAGGCGCGTCTTCGTGAAAATAATAATCAGGCAGCTCAAATACACTAGACATCGTGATGCGCTGTTGCCAAGCCGACGTGGGTGGAAATGAAATTAGGCGGAAACGATAATCGTCGAGCAGGTGAAAAAGGTTAAGTGGGCGGAAAAGATATGCAGCCGGTGTTCTCTTGAACTCACCTGGTCCTTAAAGGGTTAAGACAGAGTCAAACTTGAACTATATGCTAAAATCTATGACTATATGCAGCATCATGCTCTTCGAGCTGATCGGGGACTTCATAGTTAAACTGGTCGATAAAACTGAATACAAGTGACAGGATTGGGTGGGAGACCGATGAGGGGCGGAAGTCTTTTGAAAACAATTGTTCAGTCGCTCGTTATGTAAAGGTGTCTCCGGAGCAACCTTTACGTACCGAGCCACTGGACAATGGTTTTCGAAAAAGATCCACCCTGAATTGATCTCTCACCCAATCGTATCACTTGTTTTCAGTTTCATCGATATGTTTAATTTCCAGTCAGTAGTCTACAGTGATATGGACTACGGACAAAAAGTCTTACTTCACTTCAATGCAACGATCACTCATTTCTATTCGTCTTCTCAATTTTCTTATTTCAAACTTACGTAGACAATGTGTCAGTGTACCAGAAGAAGTACACATTTTATCCGTAGTCCATATTTGCAGACCTACTGATCTGAAACCCTCTTACGAACTATATTCTAGTGATATTTTGGCGAGGGTTGGCAATACGCATTGCACAGTATACCATTCATCACACTTGTTGCGTGTCTTGCTTCTTGCACATTCCGGCCAAGGTAGGCAATACGTAATGTACAGTATAATGTATAATGCAGATCTGTTCATCTCGTGGCCTTTTAATCGACAACTTGGCGCAGGTCTCTCCAAACGTCCCCTCTGCTCTTCCGGGGGCTCGCCTGTGTTTCTTTAAATAGGCAATTAGACTTACGAGCAGACCTGTTCATCTCGTGGCCTTTTAACCGCAAACTTGACGCAGGGCTCTCGAGACGTCCCCTCTGTTCTTCCGGGGGCTCGCCTGTGTTATTTCAAATGGGAAATTAGACTTACGAGCAGACCTGTTCATCTCGTGGCTTTTTAATCGCCAACAAGGCGCAGGGCTCTCCAAACGTCCCCTCTGATCTTCCGAGGCAGAGTCTTGGACGGGGACATTCGAAAAACTCGGGGGGATAGGCTACGAAGTGAAGAGGAGGGTGCTCGCTATTCAACACCCTGCGAGATCAGAAGGGTTATGATTGTCGCTTTGTAGAATCCGCGAGAATTCAGCGTGTCTATACGCTGCAGTCAGCTAGTGTGGATATCCTGAGCAATTTCTAAGTCGGCCGACATTAAGGCAGAGTCAATATTTAAGTTTCTGGTTGCCTATATCTCAGGAGCCATCCGCTAAAAAATAAAACGAAAAAATCTCGTCGAGTGAGGAATATTTCCAAATCTATGGCTATATACAGCATCATGCTCTGGTCGATTTGGTGTGGAATGACATCAAATCTAAAGCCCCCGGTTTTTTTGGGCCAAAATCGCAGGGCCTGGAGGTTTTTTCTTCGGGGGCTCGCCTTGTTATTTTAAAAAATTTAAAATTAACTTTAAGCAGAAGTTATTCTGGTTTTTAAGGCCAAAAGGGGAAAATTTTTTTCCAAAAATTAGGATTTCCGGGGGGGGGGGAAAATTTGGCCCCAAAAAAATTTCCGGAAAAAAACTCGGGGGATAGGGAAAAATTTGGAAAAAGGGGGGTTTTTTTTTCGTTTTCAAATCAAATTTTTAAAGGGGTTTAAGTTTGTTTTTTAATTGCACCCCCGAAATTTCAGGGGTTTTTAAAAAGTTGGGGTTAGCTATTTTTTCCTTGGGGGCTTTTTAAACCCGATTGGGGGGAAAGGGAAATATTTAATTTCGGGGACCCCCAAATTTTTGGGGGGGCCCCCCCCCAAAAAATTAAAAACGGGGGAAATCAAAAGTGGGGTTTGGGAATTTCCCCTCTAAATGGGGGAATTAAACCATAAAATCCCTTTTTGGGCAATTTTTGGGGAAAGAAATTTAAAATCAAAACCCCCTTTTATTTCCGTGGGTAGCAAAATTTTAGGGCTCCGGACAAAATTTTTTTTTTTCCCTTCAATCCCAAAAGATCCCCTTCATTTTTAAATTTTTTTCCTTTCATTGTTTACTTAATTTTATTTTTTTCCCTTTTTCTTAACTTTTTTCCCCTAAAAAAAGTACCCCAAGCCCAAGGAACCCAAAAAGTTGCGTTGGTTTTTCGGGGGAAATTGGGGTTGCAAGGGCCCCCAACTTTTTTTACAAAAATCCCGGGGGTCGGGGGGCCCGGGGAGGGGGAACAAAATTTGGGGGGGTTGGGGGCCCCCCGTAAAAAAAATTAAAATTTTTTCCCTTTAAACCAAAAAAGGGTTTAATTTTAAATTAAAATTGGGACCCAAATTTAAAATTTTTTTGGGGGAAAATTTAAACTTTTTCCCAATTGTTTTAAAATTTTCCAAAAGATTTTAAAAATTTTTTCGGCCTTAAATTCCCTTGGCTTTTTTCAGTTTACATTGGGGGGCCCCCGGGGCGGCCCCCCGGGGGGGCCCTTGCCCTTCTTTAAAAAAATTAAACCAAACCCCTTTTAAAAAGGGGCCCCCAAAATTTTTAAATTCCCTTTTTTTAAAAAGAGTGGGGCCCCTGGGGTTTTTTCCCCAAAGAAAAGGGGAAACTAATTTGGGGGAAAACAAAAACCGTTGGAAAAAAATTCGGATTTTTGGTTTTTTTAATAAAAAGGAAAGGCCCCAGTATTTCCTTAAACACTGCAAAAAAAAAAAAAAAAAAAAAAAAAAAAAACCCGGGGGTTTTGGGGGGAAACCCTTTGGGAATTTTTTGTTGGAAAATTAGGGCGATGAGCTTTGGGAGTTTCGAAATTTTCTTATTTAGTTAAAAGTTAAAAAGGCAGGGGGAAACCCTAATTTGGGGTTTAAACCAAAATTAATTTTAAATGGCCCTTTTGGGGAAGGGTGTTTTCTCCAAAAAACTTATTTTTGGTGTGTAACGGGTTTTGGCCAAGGTTTTGTCTCAAATTTTTTGGACCCCCCAAAAAATTTCCCCCAAAACCTCCCAAAAAGGTTTGGTGATATTCGTTTTTTAAAAAATTACTTTAAAAGGAACACTTTAAACTTAAAAAAAAAACCAAACAAAAAAAAGGGCCAGGGGCCCCCAAATTAAAAAAAGGTTCCCCCCCTCCCCCCAAATTTTTTGGTTAAATCCTTACTTGTTTTCCTCCCCCAATTGGCCGGTGGGGTTTTGGGGCGTTTTGTTTTATTTTATGGAAAAGGGGTTAAACCCAAAGAAAATTTTTTAAAAAGAATATTTCTTTTTCAAAAAGGGCGAAAAAAACCGCTTTTGGGGGGAATTTTCTTGGGACTTGGTTTAGGGGGGGGAAATTTAATTAAAGGGCAAAGCAAAATAAATTTACCGGGGGGGGGGGGAACTACCTTTTGGGGTTCCCCCAAGAGGGAGGAATTTTCGTCGGCAACGGGGGGAGTATAACCCAAGGTTTTAATTTTTTAAATTTGGTATGTTTTAAAATTTCGCCCCAATTGTTTAAAATCCAATCCTTCCAAAAACAGAAAAACATTTTTCTTACTCTTTTCCCAAAAACCTCGGGGGCAAAATTTTTTGCTTTTTAAAATGGCCCTGTTTTTGTTTTTCCCGGACCCGGATCAAATTTTGCTTGGGGGCGTTTTGGGAATGGATTTGGGCCCCCCCGAAATTAAAAATTTTTCAACCTTTTTTAATTTTCTTTCCCCCTTGAAAAAAATAAAAACTTCCCCCCCAAAAAGCTCATTTTTCCCCGGAATTAACTTAAGGGGTGCAGGGGGTTTTTCCCCCCTTCGAAAGGTGTTTTTCAGAAAAAAAAATCAAAAACTTTTTCCAAAAATTTAAAAATTGGGAAAAAAAAAAATTGCACTTAAAATTTATTCTCAGTTTTTAACGGGTTTAATTTTTTTCACAAAATTTTTAAGGTTTAAAATTAAAATTTCAACATATTGGAACCTCAAAAAAAAAAGGTTTTAAAAAAAAAATTTGGAAAAACAAAGGATACAAACCCCGCAAAAAAAAAAAAAAAAAAAAAAGTTTTTTCCTAAAAAAAAATATTAAGGGTTCCTCTTTTTCCTTTTTTTTTGTTTTTGGGAAACAAAAAATTTTCTCGTTTTTGGGTTATGTTTAAATTTTTTGGAAAGGGTTGGATTTTTTTAACCCCAAAAAAGGGCGGGGAAATTTGGCCAGGTTTGCCCGGGAACAGGGCAAGATTGAAAATTTGGGGGCCCCCCAAAAAAATTTAAATACGGGGGGGGGGGCCCCCTTTCAATTTTGGGGTTTTTTCCCTTTCAAATTTCCCCCCCAATTAAAAAAATTCAAAAAATTCATTTTGGGGGCAATTTTTGGACCAAAAAGGGAAAATTGGCAAATTTGTTTTCCCGGGTAAAAGGAAAATTTTTCAAACCTTTCGCCCCCCTTTCTAAATCCCCCAAAAAAAAATTAGTTCAAAAATTTTAAACCAAAAAAAAGGGGAGGTTTTCCCTTTTGGTTGGAAATTTTTATTATTTTTCTTTTTTTTAAAATTTTTTTCCCCTTTTTAAAAACCCCTACCCAAAGTCTGGAAAAAGCTTTTAAAACGGGTTTCACTTTGAGATTTAAAATTTGGGGTTTTTGGGGGGTGGGGTTTGGGTTTTGGGGCCCCCAAATTTTTCCCCTTTAGGGGGTCTGGGCCTTTGGGTGGTTTAAGGAAACCCCTAAAAAAAAACCTTGGGGGTTTAGGGGGTCCCCAAAAAAAAATTAATTTAGCCTCCAAAAAACAAAATTTTAAATTTGGGTTTTTTTAAAAGTTTAAATTAAATTGGCCAAAAAAATTTTTTTTTGGGTGGACAAAATTTTTCCCTTTTTTTTTTAATTTGGGGAAAGATTTTTCCCCCAAAAATAGAATTTTCAAAAAAATTTTTAAACCCAAAGGGAAAAACCCAATCCGGGTTTAGGTGTTTTTTGGGTCCTTAAGTTCTACTTTTTGGGGGGTTGGGCCCCAAAAAAAATGGGTTCCCCCGGGGGTTTTTGTTCCCCCCCAAAAAAAATTCTTCCAAACGAACCCCCTTTAAAATTAAAATTTTAAAAACTTTTTTAAAGAAAAAAAGGGGCCAGGAAAAAATTAATTCAAAAACCAAATTTTTAAAAATTGAATTAAAAGAACCTGTAAAATTTTTCGGCCTTTTAAATTTTTAAGGGTGTTCTTTTTCACTTTTTTTTTCCCAAAACCCTTTTTCCAAAAAAAAAAAAAAAAAAAAAAAAAAAAAAAAAAAAAAAAAAAAAAAAAAAAAATCCTTTGGGGGTTCCCCGGGAAAAAAGGCGCTTCCGTTTTTTGAACAAAAAGGTTTTTCGAAGGAAAAATAAATATTTTTTTAAAACCCCCCAAAGTTTTTTTCCCCTACCCCGTTAAAAAGGGGGAAATTTTTTTCGGGGTGCAAAAAAAACCCCCCAAATAAAGAAAAGGGGGAAACCCGTTTGGTGGGGAAAAAGGGGGGGGCGAGGGAAAAGAAATTTTTTTCTGGTTTAAAAAATAAGCCGGTGTGGTAAGGAGTTTGATTTAATTTTGGGTTGTTCCCCCCAAAAAAAAAAAAAAATCGTGAAATCTTTTTGTCTCTAATTCAAATTGGGAAAGGTTTTTTTGGGAGGGGAGAACCCAAATAGTCCACAAAAACTTTAAAAAATTGGTCTTTTTCCCCCCCCAAATGTTCCATGAATTTTTCCCCCCTCTTAAGCCTTTCAATTTTAAATTTGGCGTTTCCCCCAAACCCCTTTTTCAAAATTCTTTTTGGGAAATTCCCAAAAGGGGGGGGGGAAAACCGGGGGGTGGTTTTTCCCCGGGGTTGTTTTGGGGTTGGGCAAATTTTGGGTTTTTATTCCCTATGGAAAAAGGTTCTTTTTGCCCAAAGTTTTCTTTCCAAAGTTATATTATGTTACTTTGGTCGTTTTACCAAAAACCCGTTTTCCGTTGAAAGTTTTAACGGGCCCAAAAACGGAATTTGGGGTTTCCGGGGGGGGTTTGGGGGGGCTCCCTATTTTTAATTTAAAATGGGGGAAAAGGGGGAAAGGAAACCTGTTCATTGTTTTTTCCAAAAAAGAGGCGTATTCCAAAACAAGGTTTTTCCCCCCCCCGTTCTTTCCCCCAAAGAAGGGAATTAGGGGAAAAAACCAATTTTTTAACAAAAAAACCTTTCCACTTAAAAAACGGGGAAAAGGGGGGTCCTTTCACGGGTCTTTTCCCCCCTTTTGGGGTAAACGGGTTTTTTTGGCCTTTTTAGGTTCCGGAAATTTATTTTTCTTCCCCGGCAGTCAAAATAAATTGGGGGTTTCCCGGAAGGAATTTTTTCCCAAATTGGAAATTTTTAAGGGTTCCAAACCGGGAGAAATGAAAAAAATTAAAACAAAAATTTGCTTTGGGAAAATTAAAAACAAGGCCAAACAAGATTCCGTCAAATTTTTTCCAAAAACCCTGGCGCACCATTTTCCCCTCGTTTAATTTAAAAATTTTAAATGGACAAATTTTTTCCAAAACCCGAAACCTTTTTCTGTTTCTTTTTTCCCAAAAATTACTAACATTTTTTTTCTTAAAAAAAAAAATTTTACAACAAATTTATTTGGCCTTTTTGAAAAACAAAAAATGAACGTTTTAAAGTCTGGTAAATTCTACGCTTTTTTTTTCCCAATTTTTCTTTATCAATTTTAAATTTTTTAAAAATGTGTTTTGGGCAAAAACCTTTTCTAAAAAAAAAAGGAACCCCAAAAAAAATTTTTAAAAAAAAAAAAAAGGGGAAAAAAAAAAAGGAAAAAAAAAAAAAAAAAAGGGAAAAAAAAAAAAAAAAAAAAAAAAAAAAAAAAAAAAAAATTTGCTTCCAAAAAAAAAAAAAAAAAAAGGGAAAAAATTTAAAAAAAAAAGTTGGTTTGTTTTTGGTTGTTTTTTTTTTTTTTTTTTTTTTTAAACCAATTTCCGGGTCGCTTTTTTCTTTTTTAAAAATTTTTAGGGATTGTTAATTTCTTAAAAAATTTTTAAAAAAAGCTTCCGCTGGGAAATTTGGCCAGAACCAAGTCTTTTTTTGGTTTGCAATTTCCCAAAACGGGAAAGGAGGGGAAATTTAAAAATACCCTTTCCAAAAACCCTCTTTTTTCTTTTTTTTCCCTTAAGGATTTGTTGGGTTAAAATTAACAAAAGGGATTTGGTAAAAATTTTTAGGGGAAGGAAAGGGTTTTTTTCCCCCCCCGGGCTTTTTTCCAAGGGTTTAATAAAAAAGTTTTTTTTCCCCTATTAAATCGAAAGAAAAAAAAAATTTAGGGAAAAAAAATTACCAAAAAAAAGGAGGGGCCCATTATTTTTTTAGGATGTTTTTACACCTTTTAAAAAAAGGTTAAAAAAAATTTTATATTTTTCACTTTTTTTTTTAAATTTTCCAACCCAAAATTTTCAAAAGTTTCCTGGCATTAAAGCCTTTTTTCTTCAAATTTTAGTCCTTTAAAGATTTTAAAATTAAAGTATTTTTTCAAAAAATTTTAAAAGAAAAGGGAAATTTTCAAAATCAAAAGGATGCCTTTTTCCTTTTTTCCCCGGTTTTTTTTTGGGAGCAACGCCTTGAAAATTTTAACCTTTTTCCTTTTTAATCAAACTTTTTCAAAAACCCTTTTGTTTAAAGGGTGAAAAATCCTAAATGTTTTCCTTTAAAATAAAAAATTAATTAAAAAATAAACAGGATTTTTCTTCTTGAGGATTTTGGGTTTTTTAAAAAATTTGTTCGGAATTTTTTTCCCTTTTGGGGGGGTTTTAAAAAAGTTTGAAATAGAAAATTTTTCTTTTTTAAAAGGTTGGTAAAGCCCAAATTCCAAAAAAATTCCAAATTTGCTTTAAAAAATTTGTTTTTTTGGGTAACAAAATTTTAACCCCGGGAAAAAAGAAAAATTCGGAAATTTTTTTATGGGCTTTTGTTTGTTTCCCTGGGAAAAGCCCATTTTTTCTACCCGGAGGGTTTTAAAGGGTTTAAAAAACCCCAAATGTTGGCATAGGCCCCTTTTTTTTTTGGAAACCCAAATTTTTTTCCCCCGGAGAAATTAAATCGTTTCCCCAAAAAACCTTTTAAAATTTTGGGGATGGAAAATTTTGGGGGAAAAACCCCGGGGTTTAAAATCAAGGGAACGGGGAAATTTTGGGCGTTTTTTAAAAAAAAAATTTAAAAAACCCCTTACGGGGGGGGTTTAAAAAAAAATTTTAAGTTAAAAAATTGGGGGGGTTAGTTTCCCCCCCGGGAACCTTTCGGCGGAATTTTCAAAATTTAATTTATTACTTTTTTTTCCTTCTTTTTTTTTCTCCTTTCTTTTTAAAATTTTTCCTATTTTCCCCCAAAAAAAAGATGATATCCCCCCAAAAAAAAAAAAAAATTTTTAAAATGCGTTTTCTTAGTTTTAACAAAAATTTTGAACTTTTAACAAAATAAAATAAAAAGGGGGTTTTCCAAAAATCAAACCCCACCCTTCTTTTTTTTTAACCTAAAAGTTTTTCAGGGAAAAATAAATAATTTTTCTTTGGGGGGAAATTTAAAAGGTTTTTTTTTTCCCTAAAATTGAAAAAAGTGCATTTATTTTTTAAATTGAATTTGTGGCAATAAAGTTCGACACCCAAAAAAGGGAAAGGGGAAAAAATTTTTTTTAAAGGGTGGGGGGGGGAAAGAACATCTTTTATTCAAAAAAGCAATTTTTTTTGGAATTTAAAAGGTTTAAAAAGGGGGGGGTTTGAAATTTAAGGAAACCAAAAAAATCGGAGTTATAAAATTATTTTTCCCGTTTTTTTAAATTTATTGAAATTTTGGGTTAAGGGGCCCCAAGGGGTTTTTTTTTATGTCCAACCCCAAAATTTAAAATTGGGGGCAAAATGGGTCTTAAAACCAAAAAAAACCCAAAAAAGTTCCCCCAAAAAAACCCCAAAAATTTTGGGGGAAGCGTGCTAAAAATTCTCCCCGGGGTTTTAGGGCAAAAAATTAAAAAAGGAAACACACGTTTTTCCCCCCTTTTTTTTGGGGGCAAGGGGGAAAATTATTTATTTTAAACAAAAAAAGGAAAACAAAAAAAAAAAAGGAAAAAGGAGGGTTGTTTTTTGGAAAAAAGGGGGGCGGGGGGGGGGGGGCGGGGAAAAAAACCGGTTTTGAAAAAACCCCAAGTGCCCTTAGGGTGAATTTTTAGGGGTTTTTCCCCTAAAGGGTTTTTTTTAACGTATGTGTAAAAGGGGTTTCTCATGGCTTAAAAGCAAAGGAAAAAAAACAAAAAAACGAAAAAAAAATTTAAACCGTCCCCTTAAAAAAACTTTCTTTTTTTTTTCTCTTCCACCAAAAATTGGGGGCTCTTCCGGCTTTTCCCGGGGGTTTGCCTTTTTTTTTAAAATTGGGAAATTTTAAAATTTGAAGACCTGTTATTTTCTTTTAATCCCCAAAAAGGGCTTTTTAAAAAAAAAACCTATTTCCAGGAAGGTCTTGGGGGGAATTGTCTGGGGGAATTAAAATGAAAAAGGGGTTCTTTTTTCAAATTTTTCCAAAGGGCCCGAAGGGAAATGATTTTTCCTTTTTTGTTAAGGAAATCCGGTTTAACAGATTTTAAAAAAATCAACAGTGGGGTTTTTAAACCTTTTAATCGGCCTTTGGGGTTTCTTTTTAAGTTTCGGTTTTTTCGGAATCCCAAAAAATTTAAAAAGGAAAAAAAACCCTTTTTAAAGTAAAAAAAATTTTTAAATTTAGGTATTTCCCTCCCCTGGTTCCTTTTTGGTGGGGAAAACAAAAAAAAACAACCACGGGTTTAAGTTAAAAGAAAGTTTTTTCCGGTTTTGGTTGGGAAAATTTTTTTACCCCTTAATTTTTGGATTCCATATTTTTAATTCGCCAAATTTGGCCCCCCAAATTTCCCTTTTTAAATTATCTTTTTTCTAGCAAAAGAATTTAAAAGGGCAGACCTTTTGTGGGGCTCGATTTTAACAAGGCTTTTGGGAACCCCCTCTTTTTTCTTTTTTTGGGTTCCCCAAAAGGGACGAGAGAGGTTGGGGCTCCCAAGTAGTGGGGGGTTTTGCGTCTTTTTTGTCGAGCAAAAAATAAGGGGCTCTGTTTTTTACACATTTTATCCGTAGCCCCCATATTTCTGCAAAATAAGTTTGGGAACCCTCTTACGAACTATTTCTAGTGATATTTTGGCGGGGTAAGCAATACGCATTGCGCAGTTTTTCCCCTTTTCATCCAATTTGGGTTGGGCGTTTTGTTCCCTTCTTGAAATTTTCTGGTAAGGTAGGCAATACTTTTAATTTAAATTTTAATGTACAAAAAACTGATTAAAAAATAAAATTTATTAGTGTTGTTGCCTGTTGAAAATTTCTGGTAGGGTATGCAATATGCAATACGCGATGAGCATTTTTTTCTTTTAAACCACACGTATCACGTGGGGTTGATTTTGATATTTGACCACACGGGGGAAAATATTTTATAGTAGGGGGCTACCAGAATTATTTTTCCCGGGAAATATTTAAAAAATGAAAATTTAGGGTAGGGGGTAAAGAAAATTGCTGGTTTTTTCCAAAAAAAAGTTTTTTTAAAATACCCCCAAAAATCTATTTAAAGGGATACGCGAATGAATATTTAACTTTTTAATTTTGAAGTAATTCTGGTACCCAAAAAATAATTTTTTCTCCGTGAAATTACGATTCCCCCCATTAATTTTCGGGGCCGCACCCCGATTTTCTGCTTTTTTTAAACCCATATTTAAAACTTTTTTATTTCCGTTTTTGGGGCTAGCATTGGATTTTGGGCCCTTGATATGGAACCGTATTTTTTAAACCCCCCCCAATTTTTAAATTTCATAAAAGGAAAAAATAGTTTGTTTTTTTTAAAAAAAGGGGAAAAAGTAATATGGCCCCCTGGAAAAACCCAAAACCCCAATGCCCCCAAAATTTAAAAATTTTTTTTCATTCCTTTAAAACCCTTTGATAGATAAAAAATTTTTTTTACCCCCAAAAAATGTTTTTTAAAAATTTCCCCAGGGGGAAAAATTTTCCCCTTTAAAATTTAAAAAAAATTAAAAAAAGGGTAAAATTTTCCCCCTCTTAGCTCGTTTTAAAGGCGAGTTTGTAGAAAAATTTCCCCAAATTTTGTTTTCTCGCCCAATTACCCGGGGTTTCCCCCCGTGGAGGTTTTCCCCGCACCGATTTCCCCCTTTTTTTTTTTTTTTTAAAAAAAAGGGGGAAAAAATTTAGTTGGGGAAAAAAAAACCCCTTTTCCCAAATTTTTACTTCTAAAAGCCCCCTTTGGGAAAAACCCCCCCCCGTACGGAAAAGGCGGTCCAAAAAAGGGGGTCTGGGGGAAAGGCGGAGGGAGACGCGGTTTCCCCAGCGAAGCGGGGAAATTTTTTGGGGTTTGGGGGGGGGGGGATCTTGGGGCCCCAAAATTTTTAAAAAAAAAAAAAAAAAAAAAAATTGGGTTTTCCCAAAACAATTGTGGTTTTTTATGACGAGACCCCCAAAAAAGGCGTTTGTGATTTTCCCGATCCCCAAAGGGCAAACCAACTTGGCAAGAAAAAAAGTTTTCTTTTTTGCAAGGCCCCCTCTTGACAAAAACCCCGGGGGTTTTTCCCTGAGGGCAATGGGGGCTATGATATAAAAATTTTGGGGTTTGACTTTAGCGAGCAAAAACTTTTAAGTTCGTAACAAGCGGCGTATCCGGGGGAAACCCCCCCTTGCGAGGGGTCAGGGGGCCCCTTTTTAGAAAACCCCGGGGGCTTCTCGCCCCCCCTACCCCCATTTGCCCCCCTTTTCAAAATTCGCGGGGGCCCAAAACCCACATAGTTAAAAAAAAGAACCCAAAAACGCGTATAAAAAAATTTTTTGGGGAAAAATTTTTGGGGGGAAAAAGGAAGAACGCCCCCCCGTCGAGCTTTTTTAAAAAGGAAAAATTTGTTTGGGGAAAAGGCGATAAAAAAACGATAAAAAAACGAAAAAACCAAGTTTTTCTATTGCTGGGCCCCTGAATTCACTCGGTGCGAAAAAAAAAGGGAAAGATTTTTCCCCCTTTTTGGGCCCCCTTTTATCGGGGGAAAGGGGATATTTACAAAAATTTTTCCCCACCCCGGGGGTTTTTTTTAAAACGGGACCCCGGGCGGAGCTTTTCCCACCCCGCGCTTTTTTTTCGTTTGGGGCAAAGGGGAAGGGGAAAATTGCCCCCAAGGGATATAGTCGTGATTCCCAAAAAAACTCGATAAAAATTTATAAATTTTTCATTTGTTAAAAAATTTAAAATTCTTAAAAAACCCCAGGTTCTGGTTCCCAAGAGGCGAAATTTGGGCAAGGCCCAAAAATTCCCCGCTCCCCACAAAGGAAAAATCGAAAAACCCGTTGAAACCGGGTTTAAAATCAAGAAAGGGCCCCCCAAAGCATCTCTTGGAACAAAAAAAAAAAATTTTAAAAATTTTAAAAATTTTTTAATGGCCCAGATTGGATAAAAATAAAAAAAAAGTTAAAAATGAAATCGGCGAAGGGGACTATCTTGTAGTCCAGAAATTTTCTTTTTACCTTCAGAAATAAGCGCAAACTTATCTTTCAAAAGTTCCGTATCCGGGGGAGTTTAATTTTTTTTGGGAATTAAAAAAAAATTTTTCAATATTTTTAAAAAAAAACTTAAAAAAAAACACTAAACGTGAAAAAACTAAAAGAATTTAAAGGAATTTAAAAAAAGGGGGAGAAAGGAAGAAAAAAATGGACGGCAGACCCCCCCGAAGTGAGGACTGCAGGCGATTGGGGGCCCGCCCCTTGATTACGTTCCCGGCCGCACCGGGGTTCCCGCCGGGGTTTTCCCCGGGGGAACGGCCCGGCCCCCCAACTGGGCGGGGTCAAAAAAATGGGGGGAAAAAAGGGAATTTTAAAATTACCCATGACCCAAAAAATTTTTCCATCCGGTGGGGTGTGGTTTTTCCTCCCCAAAGTTCCCCCCCCCCCCCTCCCCCCCTCCCCCCTCATCATTTAAAAAGCCCTAAATTTTCAAATTTCTCTTTTGAGAAGCCCTCATGGGAACGGAACTAATGGTAAAAAATCCCATGCCCCGCCGGGAAGAGAGTTTTATTTTTTATGTAAAGTGTTTTTAGTGCATTTTTTTTGTCTCAAAAAGCCTTTTGTGGCCCCCCCGGATTTTTTCTGGGGCTCTTTTTTGCTGGGGGCGGGGGGGGGGGCCCCCAAAAAATTTTTTAATTCAAGGAGGGGCTTGGGTTTTTTTGCCCCCCCCCCCCAGAAAAAGGGGCCCCCCTTTTTCCCCCCCCCTTTCCCCCAAAACCCCCCCCAAAACCCACCCCAAACGGGGAAAAAGTGATAGAGCCCAAAAGGAAAGATAGTTGTAAAATTGCTAAGTGCGTTTCTTAAAATTTTTTTTCGAGTATGTGTCTGTCCCTTCTTAACTATTACCTATAACTTTGGGGGGGCCCCTCCAATGGCATAAACCCCCGTCGAAGGGAGCGGGGGTTGGGGGTTTCCTGAATTAAGAAAAGGAGAGTGAAAAGTTTGGGAGGGGAGTGGGAAAAAGAGAAGGAAAGGGGGAAAAGGGGGGCCCCCCCAGTTCTTGCACGAGGGACCCCGAAAGGCGAAAATTGGGCCCTGTTTGTTATAATGGGCTGTTGAAACTTTTGCTACAAAATTAATGTGTATAATTAGTGAAAAAACCCCTAAAAATTTCCTTGGGGGCATCAAAAAATCATAAAATGCAAAAAAAATAAATTAAAAAAAAACCCCAAAGGGGGTTCCCAAATTTTTGAAAAAAACCCCCCCAAAAGATAAAAAAAAAAAAAAACCCCCCCCGGGGGGGGGGAAATTTTTAGGGGCCAAATTCCAACCCCCCACATCCCCGGGTTTTAGCAAACTTTTTCCCAAAAATTTTTGGGGAAACAAAACCCAATCACAAAAGTTTCCGTTTTTTGGAATACATCTACCAAAGCTAACGTTGGCCCCTTTAATCGCTTTAATTTTTTTTTGCGCCCTTGGCCCTGCCGCGGGGCCGCAGCATGGTGGGAACACATACATAAAGTCAAAAAAAAAAAAAAAAAGAAAATGAAATTGAAATTTTAGTCGATACTAGTAGTTTGGGTAACTCTGGGAAAATTTTGGGTTTAGGAAATCGGTTACGAAATGGGGTTGATATTTTTTCACAAAAATTTTTAAACCTTTTTTTTTTTGAAAAATTCGGGGAAAATAAGATGCGCACAATAAAAAAAGTTAAAAATCCACCCTTAATCGGAAAAACCTTAATTTAAACCCCCCGCTTTTTAAAAAGACACTATTTTTTCCGGTAAATATTTTGGACGGAACCCCCGTGAAAAATAAACAAATGTAATAAAAATGGGAATTCCTTTTTTTTAAAAAATATTTGGGTGCATTTGCTGTTGGTTTTTGGTTAATCAAAATTAAAAAATAATTAAAAATTTTGCTCTAAAAAAATTCCCTTTGAAAAAATTTGTTATGTTTACATAAACGAAATGGTTCCTTATGTGTTATAAGTCGGTGTTTTTGGTCTAGTGTAGGGGGGGGTTTAAATGGGATGTATTTTTTGATTTAAAACAGTGGTTTTTGAAAGTTTTTAATGTCGCATCGTTATTTTCCCCAAATTTTACGTTAAAACAAAGTGTCTATTGAGTCAAAGGTACGAAAAGAAAATTAGGCGCCAAAAAGGGTTTTTTCCCCCACACGCGACTCCCAATTTGGGGAAAACCCCCCTAAAACAGATTACTCTTTTCCTTGTAAATTTTTTTTTTTTAAAAACAATTTTTTGACCAGGCCTTTTAATTTTATTGGTAAAAAAACTTTTGACTCTACATTTTTTTTTTACTTTAAGATTTTTTTTTAAGGTAGTGTGCCAAAAACAGCGTCTTTTAACGTGGCATTTCTTGAAAAGTAAAATTATGGACTCCCCAATTTTTGTATGTTTTACATTTTCCTGATAGACACCCGAATATTGTTTTCCCCAAATCTTTTTTCTATCGACCCTCTCCCTCTTTATCATGTCCCAAATTCCCCCTTTTTCCCCCAAAAAAGTTCTTTAAGGGGAAAAGAATTTCACTTGCCTCTTTTTTTCCCCGGAAGCATATAGCTCTTTTTAAAACGTAAACCACCTAAAACCCTAATTTTGACAAATTTTTCCTTTTAATTCCTTAAAAAAACCAAAAAACCCCCTCACTTTACTTTTGGGGGTTTTTAAAAATTTCTCGTTGAAAAATAAAAGCCAAATTTATTTGCATTCATTTAATTGAGTAATATCAAAATAATTTGAAAATTTCAAATTTCAGTTTGATGCGGTGCCTTCTGAAAACCCCTTAGATGCTCTTGGTCTCCATTTGTTTTTTGGGTACGATTCCCACAATGTCTTTCGTTCAGTTCCTGGGACTATGGCAAAAAGATTCTCCAAAAGGGGCCAAAAAATCAAAATTTAAAATTTTTAAATCAATTTTATATATAAACTTCAAGCCAATTTTAAAATTCAAAAACCCGTTGTCCCCAAAAATTTTAATCTAAAATTTTATGGAAAGTTTAAATTAAAAGCGTTTAAAAAATTTGAAACAATGATTTTTAGCTGTTTTTTCTTTTTTTGGCCATTTTTTTTTTTTTTTATCCGATATAGAGCAGTTGGGTTTTTTCCTTTTAAATTCAATTTTAATTTGAATCTTCGATGATAAAAATCTTTTGTTTTTTTGGGAAAAACCCAAAACGTTTTATGTGAGATAGACCATCACTTCGGACTAATCAAATCTCCGCGACCCCAAATTTTTCAACCAAAGAGATATGGCAAGTCCTACCCCCCCTTTTAAAAAAAATTTAATCGAATTTCGAAAAAAAACCCTTTTTCAAATGGGCCCGGGGGTACAAATGTTCCCAGGGGGTGGACCTTTTCTAAACATTGCTTCTTTGCTGTTACGGAAAAAATTAAGGCACACCTTTTTCTTTTTTTTTTTTTTTTAAAATCACTTGAAAAAAAGGAAAAAATGTAAGGGGAAAAAATTTAACCACTAAATGCCCATAAAACTTTAAAAAAAAGTCGTTTCGGGCACCCAAAAGCAGGGGGGTTTGTTCACAAAATTTTTCCACCAGATGTATGCCATTTTGCATACTTCGTAGGGTGTTAAATTTTTGAGCGTTTCTGCCATATCTTTTTTCCCCTCAGTAATTTTGGGGTATCTCTAAAATAAAATTTTCATATAAAAGGACCCCCCCCCCCACCCCCGTCCGATAGTACAGTTTCCCAAAAAAACAACCCCCCTTTGTTTTTTTTTTTTCTTTTTGGGAATTAATTTTTTGAAAAATTAACGTTTTTCTTATTTTTTTTTTTTAGGTTCCTTTTCCCGGGGGGTCGCTGCAATTTGGCAACAATGTATTCATTTCCATTTAAACGCATCAAAAATGAATTTCCCCGGGGGTGCACGTCCCAAGGAAAAAATTCGTGTTTTAAAAGAGTTTAAAAGGACAGTTTGCATTTTTGCCAGATGGACGCAAAACCCCAATGTTTTGTACAAGGGGGAAAATTTGATCGTTCCCTCCGAGGACCCCCGCCCGGGGCCACAAAACCTACTATAGCCGTTTAGTGATAAAGTCACGATCGGGGTTTAAAACCCCTAAAAAATCGATCAACTTTTTTTAAAAGCAAAGTATTAGTCATAACAAACCAGTTTTCTAAATTTTATTGCCCCTTTGTTCCCCAAAACCCTTTAAAAATTTTTCTTCCGACAACCCGGAAAATCAAAGTGAAAGTACAATCATACTTATACCAAAAATTTTTTTTTTTTTTTCCCCTTGTCTTCTCAGGTCTCTTATGGGTTTTTCCCCCCCATGAAAACTAATCATCCAAACCTTTGTTTTCGAAGTTGTTCGAGGGGATTAAAACAGGTTGATGGTGTCGAGAGCCTAAAAACTGTGGTGGAAAAAA
This sequence comes from Scalesia atractyloides, assembly GCA_947069175.1. Taxonomy (NCBI): domain Eukaryota; kingdom Viridiplantae; phylum Streptophyta; class Magnoliopsida; order Asterales; family Asteraceae; genus Scalesia; species Scalesia atractyloides. Next base: position 20,863 of record CAMTDV010000244.1, read on the forward strand.
GGAAAAAAATAGGCTTTTTCGTTTTAATTATTAAAATATCCTGTGTGTACTTTAATACGTGATGTTTCAAAAAAGTTTTTAAAAGTGAGATTTTTTTAAGGTACTGGAACCCCTGGTTATAAAAATTTTGGGGAATTTGTTTTAGCAAAAATTTGCATTTAAAATTGAATTTGTTTCTTTGAAAAACCCCCTTTGAGGAGTGGAGGGCTTTGTTTGGACCAATTTTTTTTCGTGACGTACACAAAAAGGTCAAAAGGAGGGTGAAATTTTTATCGTGTACTTTCCTTTAAATCACTGAAAGAATGAATGCTTCGGTCATCGACGATGCCAGAATTTTCCCCCTTTTAAAGTTTTAAAGGGGGAAAAAAGAAACGTTCCAAAATGCAGCCTCGCCCCTGTACAGGTATATTTCAATTTTGGGGCATCTTTCAAAATGGTTCTTGAGCAGGCTAATTTGTGGAAAATTTTGACCACTTTCAACCCGCCAGTGGTTTTTCACCTTAAAATTAAGAGGAAAAAATTTTTTTCCAAGGGATTCACGACCTATCGTTTTTCCCCGAATGCATCTTTTAAATGTTTGGAAGGCCGCAAAAAAACACAAATTTGAAAAAGCATTTGTCCGTCGGTTACTAAAACCCCACTGTTTTAGATATACTTAAAAAAAACAATATTACTTGTTTAAATTGAATTTGATCATGGGAAATTATTTATGATGGTTTAAAGAATTTTTTGGCGTAATTTATGAATACTTACCTTTTTATATCGTTTTTTTGTACCATTGTTGGGACCCCCGGAAAAAAACGAATCGGTTTTGAGAAAAAATCTTTTCAAATTTGTTTTAACGACCCCAAATTCAGTTAAAGGGAATTTCCCAAAAACCCCACCCTATTCATTTATTTTTTAAAATAAGCTACTTTCGTTGACAAATTTAAGATTTATAGGATAAGTGTTTTTCATAGATTGGCTGAACTGGTGAAAAAAGTTTGAAGTTGATATTTAGCAGAACCTTAAAAATCACAGAAGTGGACACTTCCCCAGCACCACCGTTTGTGCGATTTTTTCTCAGTAGTTACTTATTAAAAATCTGTTCTCTTTACTTTTGCTGTTTAAATTATTATAATTGCATTATTTTCCCGGCAATGAACATGATTTTTGGATGAAAAGGCAGTGAAAATAATGTGGCGATAATTAGGACAATTGATTTGACAAATAATTGGGACCAAGCCCCTTTTTAAAGGTATGGCGGTAATTGGGACATGGGCCCCTTTTTTTGAGTTTTATTAAATTTTTTTCCCCCGATTGATTACCCCCAAATTTCTCATTTTTTTTAAAACTGGAATGTATTGAAGGGTCCTAGTGCAAACAGATCCTGTTTTAAAAAAAAATTAACATTTTTTAAAGTATTTTACGGAAATTTTTTTCTTAAGGGTGGCGTTATCGGGACATCTATTTCCTTACTTTTTCTTTTTCACAGAGAAAATTTGATCAGTATGTTTCCGTCGGCTTTCTTGAGACATTTTTATTTCAGAATCAGTTATTCTGGGTTTTTTGGAAAAAGGTCGCAACAGGCCCATTGCAGATTCAAGGCCAAACAAAATGAAGGAAACAAAACCTGAATCAAATGGTCCCCACTGACACACTTCGGGACAGGACTGTAACATACAAGCCATCACCCTTCCCCCTGACTCTACAAAAATGAAAAGAAACAAAGAGGGAGAGAGAGAGAGAGAGAGAGAGAGAGGGGAGAGAGAGAGAGAGAGAGAGAGGGGGGAGAAAAGGGAGAGAGAGTAAGAAGTGGGGGGGGGAAGGAGGAGAAAGGGGGTAGTAATGGGGTCATCACCACGCTCCGTAACTTTACCTTGTGCGAATAGAAACCAATTGTGGGGGGGGGGTTTAACGCGGCACCGCGAAACTAAAAACAAAACGTACGTAAACGTTTACCTTGTCACATGGGCGGATGCAAAAAATTTGTATTTCTCTCTCTCTGCGACTGTTTTAAATGGATGCATTAGAAAAGGATAGCGAAGGGGGCCGTCACGTGACTTTAACCCCAATCTCTGCCCTTTTCTAAAAAGCACACTTCAAATGGAAGGAGAGAGAGACAGAAACTCTCGGTGCCCTACTGGACTGGTACGTCGTATACGATGCAAGAACTGCCTTCTTGCGTATCTTGCGTGACATTTTTAAATTCACCAATGATTCCACCGGTTGAGAATAGATTACACAGTTCAATTCAGCGTGTGACTGTACTGCTCGAAAATACTCTGATCTATAATCTTCTCTCAATCGGTTCAATCGCTGTTTAGGTAATAAAATATCCGCAAGTTTTTCAAAGTCATCGACGGCATCACCACCGTGTAAGAAAAGATTATATATGGAAGTATTTTCGAACTGAACTGAACTTTGTAATCTTTTATCAACTTCGTTTGGAAGGATTTTTACGATGAATAAATTGACAAATGACAGAAAAAAAGCCTAATTTTTCACCTGGATAGTTATATTAAAATTCTTTGTCTAGATAGCCCTCTGAAACACCGCCTTTTCGTTTGTAATCAGTTTCCTTGTGAATTAATAGGGCTGTTGCACAATTTTGCTGTAAGCGATTTAACAGTCGATTCTGGTGTAAAAACCTCGAAAAATAACAATAGCAACACTAAAAACTTCCGAAATCCACTCATATAAACTCAATAAAACGCTTTTATTTACGAGGGCGTAATGGTGGCCGAGGGCAATAACAATGGGAGATTCCTATCTTAATTTCGACACTCTTTCTATACTGACAAGGATGATTCACAGAGTAATTAGTCATCAGAGTGATGATCCACATCCGATGAATGGTACCGCAAACCTAGTGACACCGGTGTCAAATGAAAGTCATCTCTTATTGGTCACTTCTTGATGGAGTTACAGTATTGTTAGATGGGAATCTCCCATTGTTACTCCCTCAGCCACCATTACGCTCGCGCAAATAAAAGCGTTTATCGAGGTTAGGAGTGAATTTCGGAAGTTTTTAGTGGTGCCATCGTTATTTTCGGAGGTTTTTACACCAGAATCGACTATTACATTGCTTTTATAAAAAGTGTGAAACAGCCAAATTGTAATTTTTGATTTAAGGTTTAAAAAAATATGAGGCAAACAAACCAGAATCAGATCGCCAATGCTGGTTCACTTTGGGAAAGGACTTGTAACATGTACCAGCCTCTCTATTGCTATACCTCGTTGGGTGCATAGCCGTAGCCTAGGATATTGTCCTTCTCCCTCTTTTCCCTTTTGGAGGTATGTGTTAGAAAAGGATGGATATAGGGGCTGTCACGTGACTTCAGCGCCTGTTGCTGTCCTTTCTAACGCATGCGCTTAAATGGACAAAGAGAGAGAGAAAGACAATATCTGGCTACGGCTATGGTTGGGTGTATATTGTATAAGATTGTATAGCGAAAGAGAAAAATATTCCAGGGAAAGAAAAAAATATGGGAGCATCGGAAGGAGCATATAAGTATCGATCGAAGAGTGTGTATGTAATCCCGGTGTAATCACTGCGGCTTTAGTACGGAAAAGATATTCGGAGAACAGCGACGCGTGTTTATGTATAAAGGGTGTCCAAAAAGTCCTGCACACTTTTGTCTGGGAGGCGAGCGGAAGCAGTTATCGAAAAACATTTTATGAAATGCTATTGTCCTAGTAACTACCAACAAATCAAGACCATATTCAGCTCTGTGAAATAAGTATTTACTGAGTTACAGCGTTTTGAAAATGACATGTCGAGTTTAGAGTCCCTTTATACCACAGTTTTTTTTTTTTTTTTTTTAAGCGTGCCGTATATATACTGTGCGCTTCTTGTTTTCATTTTCATATCTAATATATAAGTCCAATGCCTTGCTTATGGCAAAACCTTTGGCGGGAAGGTTTGAAAAATTAAAAACGTATTTTCTTAAAACTGGTTTCATTAATCGTTAATTTATTGCTGCAATCCAGGAGGCCTCGGCGTCTATTTTCTTAAAATTGTAAAAGTTTTGGTATACCTGTTAATTTCAATAAGTTATTAAGCGTCAAAGTCGAATTCCTTCAAACGAGAATTCCATACAGGTCCAGCAACCTAAGTCATTTGTGCCAACCTATGAGTCGAAATTCCAAGGCAGGAGGGGGTGGAAACACCTTCACAGAAACCCTCTTTGCCCCTCGCCTTTGGGCTCCACCGGTCTCAAGATTTCTTCACGGTGCATTAAGCGTTCAGGACAGGCATCGTAAAAGTGTCAAAATCTGTTTGACGAGGGTACATCGATAAGAAGCGACGAGGTATTGATGAAGAGCGGGAGGGGTATAGAAAAGAGAGAGGCTTATTCATATCCTTAAGTAGACCTGTTTAGTGATGACGTCACGATCAGAATTAGTTCCAAACAAATGCGCTATCTCGCTCACTCTCGTGGATTTACCAGATCCAAATTTTCGAACGCAAATTCATGCTAGTTAACCAACAGTTTTCTCAAATTTTATTGCACCATTAGATTCCACTTGCCTTAAAGTATCTTTTCACTGTAACATAATTCCTAAAAGATCACAAGCGAATTTACAATCACAGTTATACGAAAGACGTTCTACGTTTTGTCCTTGTCTTACTCACGGTCTCTTATGGTAGTATCACCGCCATGACACTCAATCATTCTAACTTCTCTTCGTATCGAAGCTATTGTTCGAGGTACAACACATGCCGTGATGGTGCTGATGAGCCTATATCCTAGAATTTTGTGCTCTTAAGAAACTGTGAGTGTGACAAGGACAAAACATAGGACTTTCTTCGATATAACTTGTTGTGCATCGATGCGCGATGTTTCAAAAAGTTTGTGATAGCGGACTCATATTTTATCACTGAGAAAAAAGTGGCTGTTAAAACTGTAAGAATAGGAACCATAGATGATTTCGCCTTATTTCAATCATGAGACCTATCGTTGCTGTAGTCAGCGCGCTTGAATCTACACGAATTCCGATTGTCTCTATGGAATTTCGATTATTTCTATGGGAAATAAAGCGCGGGAATATATATCCAATCGGAAAATTTTTTGAAACAATCGGAAATTTTTATAAGGGACGTGGAACCCAATGGTGTGATAAACACAACGTGTAAAGAACGTGTTGTTTACTAGCACTTGTATTTGAAAATTTGGACGGTGTTTCGTATGGGAAAACCCACGAGAGCGAGTGAGACGGAGCCTTTGTTTGGAACCCCATTTTTTTCATGACGTCACACTAAACAGGTCTTTGCATCGAAACATTTGAAATTCTGGGGGATCGGCAAATTGAAAGCCCCTCAATGAGCGTCGATGGAATCAAGGGATTTTTGAGGACATTTTTGGCGTTTTGTTGAAAAATAGGTGTTTAAAATCCAGAACACAGGGAGCCAGAGGGGTAAAATTCGCATTAATTGCTCTAAAAAGTGAGAGGGGCTGTCACGTGTCTTCCACCCCTGGACAGCTTCCTCGCTGCGGCTATGAATTGACTCTGGAATAACTTATTTACCTATCCTAAAAAGTTCGTTGCGTGTACAAAATTTTTCACTGGAAGCTTCTTCAAATTTTGGAAACTATAGGTCCATATGGAACTTTGCTTTTCCAACACGAAAAATGATATCGACCGACGGCAACAGAAAAAAAAAGAAATAATATGACAATGCGTTATAGTGAATAATGGCATAGTTTTAACTGTAAACTTTCGATACTTTTCAAGAAAATAAATGGGGAGAGGGGGAATTAAAATCCACAAACCTCTTAAACCTCCACACCTACTAATCTATACCCCTAGAATGCTTGATGTGTAAAGGGCACTTGAAATGGTTAGTTCTGTATATTAAAGGATTATTGTTTCATGAATTCGCAAGTGTTCCATTTGTGCATATTACGTATCTACATCGTGACAATCGCAATAAGTGCTGACAGCACCTAAAACGGAAAAAAAAGATAAAAAAAAAAACTGTTTATTATTTAGAATCACGGCTTTTCCGAATATGACCTTTTTGACTTCAAAAGAACGCAACCTCATGTTTGATCCCTGAACAAGCCGTTTAAAAGGTGGAGGGATTTAGAAATATCTATTGTCTATAGTTTATGTGGGTAAAAAAGATCGAGCCTTATCAAATAATTTTCTCTTTTCAGCTTTCAATGGGTTTGTTGCAAACTTTTGCACAGTGCTATAGAGTTTTGATTCTGATGTAAAATTGTCTGAAAATTACATTGGCGGCATCAAATAGTCATAAAATCCACTAATAAACCCAAAAAACGCATTATAAAGAAAGCCAAAATTGCAGTCGTAAAGCCGAACAATCTGTGCACGCGCACGACGAACATCAGAGATAGGTGACCCATTTTCCCCTTTTTCGTTAAGGGGGGGGGGGGGAATATCTCCACAGTCAAACTGTGATTTTAAAAATGTTCATGGTCAAGATGTTGTCTTTTGTGAAAGGGGCGGGGGGGGGGAGCAAAATATCAAGAACAGGGTGTTTCAAAACTTGAGTGCCAAACTTATGGAGTGTATTTTTGGGGTCAACATACATATATATAAGACTTTATTTTCCTACATGAGTATGTGCTGCAAATGTTTCTCTTCTGAGCTAGAGCCCTCCAAAGTTTTGAAAACAAAAAACAAAAAACAAACACACAAAAACAACGCCTTTGACTCATCTCCTTATAGATACATCTGATCTAAATTTATTTTTTTCATAATTTCTCACCAAACAAGCTCAATTGGACAGCACTTGTCACAAAAGAACCGAGTGACATTTTTGATAAAATTGAGTTATTGATTGATAGAGCTAGCAATACTGAATCTCGAAGCAACAAGTGCTTCTTCTGTAATAACAACTATTTCCCGTCAAAATTCCAGGTAAAAGTGAGCTGGTGAGCCTCATTGATGTCATTGTCCATATGATGAAATAAAATGAGAACTTGGTTCCTTTTTCTGATTAGGTTAAACCTTAATCCGAGTCACGTAAGGAACCAACTCCGACTCGGTTCCTTTCATAGAATTGGGAACGGAATTAAGTCCGGATTAACGGATTTTAAAATAATCAACAGTGTAAACCAACTCTGCCGTTTGGTTTCTCTTAGAGTTTCGTTTTTCGTGATTATGCCAAAAAAAAGAAGAAAGGAACCAAGTCACTTTAAACGCTAAAAATTAAGTACCTTTCCTACATAGTAAATTCCACTTTTCCGGTGTTGAAATGCAAAAACACAACACGGTAGTTGAATGAAATCAAAACGTAAGTAATTCCAAGTTTTTTGTTTAAATGCTAGCTCTTCAACTTTGGACTCAATTTTCTCGAGATCAGCTCCATGTTGAATGCTGTCTAATTATTATCATTGCTAGCAAAAGCATTAAAGCTGTTCAGACTTTAGTGGCACGCTTTTCCAACACCTGCGTGTTGGAATTTTCCCTGCTTGTTTTTTTTTTTTTTTTTTTTTTTTTCAGTTTCCACCAAGCAGGAACCCTACTTGGAGGGAGTTTATTTTATACTTAATTTACATAGAAAAAATAATACATACCTGAATAGGCAAATCCCGTCAGGGGTTTACTGCCCTAAACTAAACTACACTAAACTAGACTTAACTAAACTAAAGTTAAAGAAAGGAAAAAAAAATAGAAATGAATAAATAAATAAATAGATAAATAAATAATAAATAAATAATAATAAATAAATAAATAAATAAATAAATAAAAAAATAAAAACAAGAGGTAACTAAGGAATGCGTTCATTAATTAAATACATTTTTTTCTCCCTGGTTGATGGTTGATGGACGCCGGACGGGTCGTTTTCGGTCTCGGGCAAGCAAAATTATCCAAAATCATGCAGAAATAAATCGCTTTTTACAAATGAAAAAAAAAAAAAAAAAAAAAAAAAAAATTAATGAACTAAAGAAAGAAAAAGGAGATTACTAAGCCTAAGAGATATGGCACTTCTTATCTCCGCCGTGTTGAAAAACTGTTGGCCGGGCTCCGTAAAAAACGCCTGCAGAATGGCCGTGATGCAATGAGGCGTACGCTGGTGACCGTGAACCTTGTTGTTGTTCATGTTGTCGGAAATGTGGCTAAATTCTCTGCAGTATCTAAATGTTTGTCATTTAATGGCCGATGGGATGATTAAAGTGACTTAGATTTTCAGATTCGCGTTCAAAATATACATAGAGCTCATTAAACTTCCCAAACACTTTATTAATCTTATTAATTTAGTTAGTGGCGTTGCTGTCAAACCTCATTTCAAACAACAACAGTAGTAACAATGTTTACGGTCACCAGCGTACGCCACATTACATACTTCGTAGGAGTCGAACAACACTTTTGAATCGTTATGCCATATCTCTTAGGCTTACACTTAGTAATCTCTGCTATATACTATGAGAGTTGCGACAAGACTCTCAAAATGAAGAAGAAGAAGCGGATCATTGGAGCCCCAAAGAGGCAAATTGCAAATGGCGGATGGCCATTTGCCTCTGCGCTGTAGCCTCTATTTAGCTATCTCTTATAGGTTAGGTTCAGATTCTCGACAATAACGGTCGTTATAGAAAGAGATAATGTTCTCTATAATAACATTTAAGCAGAGGAAAAATTAACAAAAATTACCGCGGTTACTGTTACTTCAAATGTGTAATGAAAGCGAGTTCAAGCGGAAAAGTAAACAAACCCTCCGCCATTTTCATTTGCCTCTTGGAGCACATGGCAGATCTCAGGTTTTCACGATGGTCTTCTTATCATTCTTGGATAGTTATTAAATTATCCTTTTTCATTATTATATCAGGAGCTATAATCCTTTCTAGTAAATAATTTATCTGAAATTCTAATATAATATGACCAGAAAAACTTCATTACTGCGCTACGCCAAACTACATTAAAACCAGATTCTGGTATTATTACCAGAAAATTGTCTATTACTTACGCTGAATGGTAATATGACTATCGTTTTTTTTTTTTTTTTCAGTGAGCCTATAAATCAAGACCAAATTCAGCTGGCTGTAAGTTAAATAGTCACTGAGGAACAACGTTTTGAAAATGACGTATCGAGCTGACCCGTCCAAGATTTTTTTTTTTTTTTTTTTTTTTTTTTTTTTTTTTTTTTTTCAAGAAAATAAAAGAGAGTTAAGAAATAAAGTTGTTTTATTTGTTTTGAACAAATTTTGAAGAATCTTCCCAAGACTGACAAAAATTACTATTCTCCATCGGACGAATCATCATTTTTTATCTTACTATAGTATAAAAATCTAAGGGACATTCTTTCACACATTCCACACATTCTTTCACACATTCCACACATTCTTTCACACATTCTTTCGCACATTCTTTCAAAATAACTTCGGGATTCTCTAAAATCTCAGATTTTGTCCATTTCTGTGTGTGCCAGGAAGTGCCGTGACTAATTGCTGACAAACGTGGCGACGGGGGGTAAATGAGCCGAGAGATGGGAGAGCCTCCTCCGCCAGCCTGATCGGCGCGCCGCAGCGGACCCTTGAATCCAACCCCCTACGCACCCCCTCCTTCTGTGCTGTTTTCTTAACTTTATACCTTTATCATAGTTTTGCATGTTGATTTCTAACGGCGCGCAGCGCCGCAATATAGACGCGAAGTGCCTCCGGGGGTTGGGCCGCGGAGCGGCGAGGGGGCGAAGCCCCCTAGTTAACTAAATTAAAATAGTACTATGCAAGCAAGCGGTCGCACATGAAGGAAACGAGGATCCTTCACCAGGACATTATTATTTCTGTCATGTGTTTGTTTCTTTATCGTGAAAGTCCTTCCAAAAGAAACGGTTATGTCGATTTCTGTGTTCAGATAGATGGCCACTCTAAAACACTTGCACTTTCGTTTAAAACTAATTTCAAATGTATTTGTCACAAATTCTTTCTTTAAAATTTATAGGTTGAAAAATGTAAGAAAATCAAACCGAGGTGGTGTAAAAATGTCCGTAAGAGACTTCCATCTTCCATCTTCCATGCTCCCTGTGTTAATTCTTGTTGAGTCCTGAAAAATAAGTCAGCCACAGCACGTACGGCTAGTTCGTGGTCTTCTCTATATCGTGGTAGGTATTATACATATATTGTCTCTGGGTATACCATGGGAGAGCGAGTGAGACAAGATATTTTTTTGGATCCGATTATTTTTGACATCGTGTCGCACTGAATCGGTCTATCTGGCAATGCTGCATTTCATCCATTGAAACGTTCGCAATATATCGATTTGAGGGAGTGCACTAAGCACCTTGAATGGTTCGACCTTTTTTACCTGTTTTTATGGACAAAATTCAGCGTTGCGAGGTTGCACACGACGCCACACCACTCCGGATCCATAAGACAAGGAGTGTCATATTGTTGCATTTATTGAGACGTTTGGTGCAACAAAAACACTCATCTTCGATATAAAGCACATCGGAGAAGCGTAGTTTTTGCACCAAATTCGTCTCAACTTGACCAGTGTGATTCCGTAATCTGGCATTTGGTGGAACAAACACTCCTCTTTCCTGTGAAACACATCGGAGAAGCGTCGTTTTTTGCACCGAATTCGTCTCAATTTGACAAAATCGTCGTCCATCGGACGTACTAGCGTAAGTCAAATCAAACGATTCAAAATTTCTAAACTGAATTTCATTTTTTCAACCGCGATCAATTATTCAATTACTTCAGTTAATATTTTGTGTGTGATTCTATGACTCATGAAGATTAAAGGAAAATATATTCACGATTATTCGTACTCGTACATGCCAGAGTTGGGCAAATTGGAGTGTAATCGATCACACGATTACTCGGTAATCGGTAATCGTCAAACCTATGGATAGTAATTTGATGTATTCTTCTCAGATAAATAGTAAACTTTAGGATCTGATCGATTAGATCTAATTCTTCTGCAATTAAAAAGTTGGGTGGCTTGTATAATAATCAGCCCTGATTACCATAAAATCACCCTCCGAAAAAACGAGGATTACGATTACTCGGTAATCGGGTAATCGATTACTACCCTCATTTGCCCAAATCTGGTACATGCCTTGTCCTTCCAGAAATTTAAAACGTGAAAGATGATCATGAAACGTTGGATTCAACTTACGCCTTTACGTCAGATCGACAACGAAATATGCACGGAAAAAGAAAGATTAGTGAAAATAACCATACGGATACCTGATTTTGGCACCTGCTGGATATTATGGTAAACTTGGCCAGAAGTACGGTACATTCACCTATACTTTGAGTAAAGTCGACAAGCAATCAGGTAACATCACCTAGTACCTAGTCAAAACATAGTACATTTCTGGTTAACATTACCATGACATCTAGCAGGTGCCAAAATCAGGTATCCATATGGTTATTTTCACCACAGTTTTTTTTTTCCGCGTGTCATCCCGAAATCTGGCGTTTGGTGCAAAAAAACACTCATCTTTGATATGAAACATCGTAGAAGCGTCGTTTTTGCACCGAATTCGCTTCAACTTGACATAAATTTCATCTTGAAATGTGGCAGCACTGCGCCCGCCACTGCGATGAATGGAGTAGGATAAGCTGTCGGTCGGTGAACGTTGATTGCTGAGTGTAGGCAACGCATCGATGACGTCATTGTCACCGCCAATAAACCACCGACCCAACCAACGTTCAACCACCCACGCACCGACCGTTGTCTCCTCTTACCCCTCCCCCCTCCCCCCTCCCCCCACGGTGCACTCCCTCCACCCCCCTTCTCATACAGCTGCCTGCCTGACGTGGTTCTCTCCTCTGCTCTCGCTGTATATTATAACCACCCCGCGGTCCGCGAGTTTCAAGAGACGTTTTATTTTCACCTCTCTTTCACTTAATAAAATACATCCGATACCATGTGATCCCTCTTGTCGCAATTTACACTAGAGAATCCATGACGTATTGCTCACATCATAAGGCTGATGCTTCGGTCCAAAGAGTAAATAATAGTCATAACGGAACTCTTGCCAGTGGCGTCGCGTGCAATTAGGGAACAATGTATTATACCATTTAAAATCATGTAAAATATCGAATTCAGGGGGTGCACAGTGCACAAGGAAAATTCGACATATTTAATGAGTTTAAATGGAGCAGTTGCATTGTTGCCAGATGGCACGCGACGCCACTGACTCTTCCAAACTTTTGCTATAGGAGATTGAAGAGTTGATTCTTGCATAGAAACTTGTAAAAATGCCGATGAGTACACTGAAAAATCACGAAATTCTCACTCAGCATGGGCGCACCCAGGATTTCTGTATGGGGGGGGCCAAGTTGTCATTTAATATGGGGGGTCTGGGGGTCCTCCCCCGGAAAATTTTGAAAATTTAGTTCTTCTTATACGCAAAATTAGGCTACTTCTATTCAGAAACTATATTGAATTAACTCTCGAGAAAAATGAAATTTTCCGAGGCTATGCTGATGTTACGGAAATATCTTCATCGCATGCTGCGATAGAAAGACGGAGTCTTCAGGAAATCTAAATTTCAGAAGAAGATCGAGCGAAATTAACAATTGAGGACATTGCTGTCGGGAAAGACTTGTGATCTCTTTCGTGGGTTTTCTGAGTTTAATTTGAGAGTGAACCAAGAAAACATTTTTTGGGTGGAAATAAACTTTTTGCCAAGTTTGATTTAGAAAGAGGTTTTCCAGATAGAAGTTTCCGTAAAATTCTTACAGAGGCTAACATGGGGCCCCTGTGCTCTATATGCCAATGCCAGTTACGTAAATATAAGGGCCCTGCAGTTCTCACATTGCGGTGGGCCCCCAATACCTCTCGGGCCCCTGCTCCCAAAAAAAAAAAAAAAAACCTTCTTAAGCGAATACGAGAGCCATTATTAACTTCACTGTTTTTAAAGAGGGGGGCCTGAAATTATCAAGCACACAGCTGAACTGAATTGCAATGGAAATCGATGTTGACAATGGGTTTTTTTTAAGGATTTAAGTGAATCGGAGCGACAGTATTTACAGACACTGCAAAAAAAAAAAAGGTCCGTTGGGGGCCCCAGGGCAATGCCCCGCTTGCTCTTTGGTAGTTACGGCCCTGTTTGTGATGGTAAATTCTGGTAATAGTGTTCGACAAGATGTGAATATTAAATAGCAATCCTGCCATCATTGGAAAGTATTATCACTATACGCTACCTTGGTTCACCTATCGTTGGCCATTCTGGTAATATTCTGCTAATATGACTAGAATCTGGTATTATGACTATCGCTTTTTTTTTTTCAAACAATTACTAGGACAAAAACCCCCAGCTCACGAACCGTTCTTTGATATACCTGCTTCCGTTCGCCCCCCCCCCCAGACAAAAATGTGCAGTACTTCTGGGACACCCTTGTACGTGTTGGGTGTTTCGGTGTCGGAACGGGGAACGGGAAATAAATAAGGACCAGCGTTGTCAAATGAAAATTCATTATCGTTCCCTGCAATTCGGCAACGTTGCAGTTAGTCCATGTAAACCCATGGAAAAGATCGAGCTATTGGGTGTTCGGTGAGCACCTTCGTATTCGACCTTTTACATAGGTTTAAACTGGCATGTTCCCCCATTGACTTTGCACGTCTTTAATTTTTCAGTGCGTGTAATTGCGGGTTTTGCTATTTGCGTGCGAATTTTACTTCAACTCCAATTGATTTGAAAGATTTATCGATATACGATGCAATGATATTCGAAGAATCGATATCCGATGTATCGATATCCAATGTATATTTGGTGTATCCGATGATATCAAATGGTCATACATATCGTGTACATATTACGTATCGCAATCGCAATATGATGTGGAACATTATATATCGCAAAATATCGAAATATATCGAAAAATATCTCTATGTATCGCTATGTAAATCGCAATTGGTCGGTCAGCATAGACTTTGGATGCAGCCATGATCAGTGGCGTCGCGTGCAATTTGGCAACAATGTATTCTATCCATTTAAACTCATGTAAAATATCGAATTCAGGGGGTGCACAGTGCACAAGGAAAACTCGATATATTTAATGGGTTTAAATGGAGCAGTTGCATTGTTGCCAGATGACACGCGACGCCACTGGCCATGATGAAAAACTCTCATGGATATTTTCACTCGGGATCGGTTTGTTTAGGAATCGGCTTCAAAGATTATAGTTTCAATCAAGGCCATTGGAGCTCAAAGCCAGGCCAGCTCCCTAAATGAGCTTCTTAAGGAGCTCCCATTGCACTATGGTCTGGGAACCCAAATTTGTGGCCTTAAATCAGGGAATGACCAGATCTTCTTAAAACTTAGGGAACTTATGTTTTTTGGGTCGCTGAACACGAATTTGAAGGAATTTTTTGCTAAAATTGCAAATCCAAGATGGCGGAAGCCAGAGGTGGCTCGTGAAATCTGATGACTATGTTTTTTTGCCATTTATTTGATTTAATATTCGATTCTTGGTGAGGCAACAGAGGATTTCTTCACCATAAGTCGATTATTTTACATTGGTCTGAATGGAAAAATGCGTTGTTGCCAAATTTCACTAGATGTGACTCTCTGAAGTCATACTTATTGGCGGCCATCTTGGATTTGGGAATTTTGTAAAACTAATATGAAAAATGAATCCAGCGACCCAAAAGAAATCCTTCCTTTAAGTTTCAATGAATTTCAGCAATTATTGGTGGAGCAACAAATTTGTTTGTAGAATCGAAAGTCGGCAAAGCCCTATTTTTGACCTAGATTTGAAACTTTGTGCGGTCATAACTCTTGAACGAAACGTTTCTCGGCATCGCGGTTCACGCCATCTGAAAGCTTATAGAATCAGCTTTTTTCACCAAAGTTTTTTGTTCAGATTACTACATTGCGCATATTTTTCAAACTCAAAAATAAAAAAAAAATGGCAAATATAGATTCAAATAAAATAAACATTATAGCATATCAATCGAAAGATCTTTAAAATACGCATCTTTTGGCGCAAAGTTCACGGCAATATCTCTTTTCGTTCAAAAGTTATGGAGCATTGAAGGTTTTGACTTTGCCCCCCTGTTCCCCCCCCGCTACCAGTTGTCCAAATTTAAAAAAAAAAAAAAAACTGCAGATATTCTGAAAGCTGACGCTTAGCTCTGTCATCCCTGAAAGTTTCATTCATTTCTGAGGGGGGGGGGAGGCACTGGATGGTAGCTGGATGGACCCCTTTGAAATAACACTTCGTGAGAAACACGACGTACCTCTGGATATGTGAACAAATATTGAAATGTGGCAAGATGTGGCGAGAAGCAATAAAAGGCCTGGAAAAGGAAGAATTTAAGGAGCATTTTCCAGGGGAGTTGCCCGATTCCCTCCCAAGATTCCCTCCCGATTCCCATTCCCTCCCGTCACGAGCTCCGATTTCCGATTCCCTCCCGGTGTCGCGTAAATGAAGGAAAATGGCAACGTCGCAACAAGTTCAAGGAAGAAATAAAAGTTCGGATCGTAAGTTGATAAGAAATACAAAATCAATCATTTCCGCTCTTCCTCTGCTCTTCCGGGGCACCGCCAATGTTATTTTAAATGGGAAAACAGACTTACGAGCAGACCTGTCATTTTGGTGGGCTTTTAATCGTTTACAGGGCGCAGGGCTCATCAAAACGTCCCCTCTGCTCTTCCGGGGCACCGCCAATAGTATTTTAAATGGGAAAACAGACTTACGAGCAGACCTGTCGTTTTGGTGGGCTTTTAACCGGTTGACAAGGCACAAGGCTCACGAAAACGTCCCCTCTGCTCTTCCGGGGCACCGCCAATGTTATTTTAAATGGGAAAACAGACCTACGAGCAGACTTGTCATTTTGGTGGGCTTTTAATCGTTTACAGGCGCAGGGCTCATCAAAACGTCCCCTCTGCTCTTCCGGGGCACCGCCAATGTTATTTTAAATGGGAAAACATACTTACGAACAGACCTGTCTTTTTGGTGGGCTATTAATCGTTGAATGGCACAGGGCTCATCAAAACGACCCCTCTGCTCTTCCGGGCACCGCCAATGTTATTTTAAATGGAAAACAGACTTACGAGCAGACCTGTCTTTTGGTGGGCTTTTAATCGGTGACAAGGCGCAGGCTCATCAAAACGTCCCCTCTGCTCTTCCGGGGCCCGCCAATGTTATTTTTAATGGGAAAACAGACTTACGAGCAGACCTGTCGTTTTGGTGGGCTTTTAATCGTTTACAGGGCGCAGGGCTCATCAAAACGTCCCTCTGCTCTTCCGGGCACCGCCAATGTTATTTTAAATGGGAAAAACAGACTTACGAGCAGACCTGTCGTTTTGGTGGGCTTTTAACCGTTGACAAGGCGCAGGGCTCACAAAACGTCCCCTCTGCTCTTCCGGGGCACCGCCAATGTTATTTTAAATGGGAAAACAGACTTACGAGCAGACCTGTCGTTTTGGTGGGCTTTTAACCGTTGACAAGGCGCAGGGCTCATCAAAACGTCCCCTCTGCTCTTCCGGGCACCGCAATGTTATTTTAAATGGAAAACAGACTTACGAGCAGACCTGTCGTTTTGGTGGGCTTTTAACCGTTGACAGGGCGCAGGGCTCATCAAAACGTCCCCTCTGCTCTTCCGGGGCACCGCCAATGTTATTTTAAATGGGAAAACAGACTTACGAGCAGACCTGTCGTTTTGGTGGGCTTTTAACGTTGACAAGGCGCAGGGCTCATCAAAACGTCCCCTCTGCTCTTCCGGGGCACCGCCAATGTTATTTTAAATGGGAAAACAGACTTACGAGCAGACCTGTCTTTTGGTGGGCTTTTAATCGTTGACAGGCGCAGGGCTCATCAAAACGTCCCTCTGCTCTTCCGGGGCACCGCCAATGTTATTTTAAATGGGAAAACAACTTACGAACAGACCTGTCTTTTTGGTGGGCTATTAATCGTTGACATAGGCGCAGGGCTCATCAAAACGTCCCCTCTGCTCTTCCGGGGCACCGCCAATGTTATTTTAAATGGAAAAACAGACTTACGAGCAGACCTGTCATTTTGGTGGGCTTTTAATCGTTGACAAGGCGCAGGGCTCATCAAAACGTCCCCTCTGCTCTTCCGGGCACCGCCAATGTTATTTTAAATGGGAAAACAGACTTACGAGCAGACCTGTCGTTTTGGTGGGCTTTTAATCGTTACAAGGCGCAGGGCTCATCAAAACGTCCCTCTGCTCTTCCGGGCACCGCCAATGTTATTTTATATGGGAAAAAAGACTTACGAGCAGACCTGTCGTTTTGGCGAGCTTTTAACCGGTGACAAGGCACAGGGCTCACCAAAACGTCCCCTCTGCTCTTCCGGGCACGCCAATGTTATTTTAAATGGGAAAACAGACTTACGAGCAGACCTGTCTTTTTGGTGGGCTTTTAATCGTTGACAAGGCGCAGGGCTCATCAAACGTCCCCTCTGCTCTTCCGGGGCACCCCATGTTATTTTAAATGGGAAATCAGACTTACGAACAGACCTGTCTTTTTGGTGGCTATTAATCGTTGACTAGGCGCAGGGCTCATCAAAACGTCCCCTCTGCTCTTCCGGGGCACCAGCAATGTTATTTTAAATGGGAAAACAGATTTACGAGCAGACTTGTCTTTTTGGTGGGCTTTTAATCGTTGACTAAGCGCAGGGCTCATCAGATCGTTCCCTCCGCTCTCCCGGGCACCGCCAATGTTATTTTTATATGGGAAAACAGACTTACGAGCAGACAGTAGCATAGCTAGCTGAGCGTGTGCTCCCTCCCCGCCAATTCGAATGCTGCACCCCTCTTTTTGAATGAAAAATCGACCGCTTCCGTGGAGCTCCCCCTGCCCCCTCAAATCCGCACAAGTTGGAGCCTCTGTCGGAAAAATACCTTTCTTGAAAAATTATTGTAAATTAATGTAGAAAATTTGGTTTATTTATTCACAATGATAAAACTTAAAAAATATTCACTAATTGGAGTAAAGAAAGATCAAGCGCGAAATGCCTTAAAATTGCACCCAAAAAATCGCGTTTGAGGCACCGTAACTGAGGTCCGACTGTCATGATATATCGACTCGTAAGAAAGCTTGGAGCAATACTGAAGAAATGTTCGATTGAACTTCAAGGAGTACAGCTTCTATTTTTCTCAATCTCTTCTCTTTTCATTCCTGTTCTCCTTTTCCTTTCCTTTTTTTTTCCATTTTCCTTTCCTTTTCTACTTTTCGCTCTTCCTCTTCTTCTTCTCAAAATTTTTGCGCCCCCCACGAAACGTTGCGCCTTTTCGCCCGGCAGGGTCAGCGGGGCCTATATCTACGCCACTGGCATTTTGACGCCATTTAGAGCGTGTAGTGTACTGTAGTTTTTTTTTTAAAACTTAACTTGAACTTTTAGAAGGATTGTTTTATTCACCACTGAAGGTAGGCTATTTGGAGCTCAAAATCAACATGGCATACCTCTGAAAATGTGAAATTTTTTTGAAATGTGACAAGATTAGGGCAAAAAGCAATAAAAGGCCTGGAAGAGAGAAGATCTTAGGAACAATTTAATGCCATTTAGAGCGTGTAGTGTATTTTTTAAAACTTTACTCGGACTTTTAGAAGTAATTGTTTTATTTACTACTGAAGGTATTCCATTCGGAGCTCAAAATCAACACGACATACCTCTTAAAAAGTGAAAAAATATTGAAATGTGGCAAGATGTGGCAAAAAGCAACATAAGGCCTGGAAAGAGGAAGATCTAAGAAACATTTTGACGTCATGTAGAGAGTGTAGTGTAGTGTAGCTTTTTTTAAAACTTTACTTGAACTTTTAGAAGGAATCGTTTCATTAATTACTGAAGGTAGTCCATTCGGAGCTTAAAATCAAGAGTAAAAAATCAAAATTGATAAAGGGACTAAGTAAACCCTTGCTTTTAGCTTCAAGATACAAGTCCAATAATTATTGTAACATGCTTCAATCAGCTGCTGTGACACTTTCAAAATAAATGACACATAACCGACGTTGACGCGTTCAGTTACTTACCTGCGAGGTGCGCACCTTTGCGGCGACGAGCGCCACTGAAAAAATTATACTATGGCCATTCTAGATACATCAGATGATGTAGATTACGATACAAACAACCGGAAACATGTTTTCCGAAAGTCATTTTTCCCATTTTAGGCCAGAAATACGGGTTTCCAGACCATAGTGGCATTTCCAATGATCTAAACTGTAATCTTTGGAATTAATTTCTGTTTGTGCGAGAACACACGTGAATTAAGTTTTATAACGATAAATAACAAGTGATAAAGTTATGGTTCATGAATCTCTGCCGAAAGAAACCCAAACATCGATTTTAACCGTGGCTCTAGCTCTGAGTCCCTGCCTGAAATTAGCTCTGAATCGAAATTAGCAGCGGTACACTTTTCATGTCGAAATCCCCTTCAAAATTCAAGATAGGCCAAACCACATCCGGAGAGTAGGAATAGTTGCTCTCGCTCGGGCCCATGCGCTGCCTGTTGATTCTGCATCGAATCGGTTTTTACTTTGTTATTGACAGTTTTCAACGAGCTATACCAATGGTGAATAGAGAGGATTTCTGGGACGTGGTTCAGGACATTTTCACCCGGGCTTGGTTTATTTGCCTCTTATGTTTTAACCTTTGAATTATTAAAAAAAAAAAAAAAAAAAAAAAAAAAAAAAAAAAAAAAACTGGTCTGTTGCAAACTTTTGCTACAGCGCTATAGAGTGTAAAATCTAATGCAAAATCTCCTGAAAAGTCCAATGGTGGCATCAGAAAGCCATAAAATGCAATAATAAACTCACAAGAGGCGTTTAATGAAATCAAAGATGGCGGCAAAATATCGAGCAATCTGTATGCATGCACCACGAACATTCAAGGATAGCCAACCTCACAATATCCATCACAACCAATCACAACGTAAACAAACACATAACCTCTACCTCTAGTGAGGTTGTCAAAGTTGGAGGATTTCTGGGACGTGGTTCCGGACATTTTCACCCGGGCTTGGTTTATTTGCCTCTTATGTTTTAACCTTTGAATTATTTTAAAAAAAAAAAAAAAAGCTGTGAAAAATCCTTTTGAAGTTGATTTGAAACGAAAGTGCAAGTTTTTTAGAGTGGCTATCTATTCACAGGAATCGATATAATCATTCGTTTTGGAAGTATTCGCATGCTAAATAAACCGACTCATAACAGAAACAAGCAAAATTTTCTCACCTGGATAATTGTATTGGAATTCTGTGTGCAGATAAATACTTTGTAACACTTACACTTTCATTTAAAACCAATTTTCACTGAATTAATTACACTTTTTGATTTAAGGGTTAACCCTTAACTGCGCCGTGGCACCCCTGAGGCACATAATATATTTCCTCCATTTTGAACTCTTAAAATTAAAATATCATTTTTTTCCATTTTGTCATCCCTCCGGCACATATCGAGGAAAAGTTTCGATTTTTCACCGAAGTCTGAAAGAGCAAGGTTCTAAGGCTGGCTTCATCTGAGAAATAGAAAACATATTTAACTGTTTGACCTTGATTTTCTCCCTATACTGGCCCATGTTAAATTTAGGACTTTGCAGATATCTTGAGCGCAAGAATTAATGCTAGGAATTTTTCACTATATTTTCCTTTCATTTTGAGTCAAAATCAATGGGTCTGTTGCAAACTTTTGCTACAGCGCTATAGAGTGTAAAATCTAATGCAAGATCTCCTGAAAAGTCCAATTGTGGCATCAGAAAGCCATAAATGCAATAATAAACTCACAAGAGGCGTTTAATGAAATCCAAGATGGTGGCAAAATATCGAGCAATCTGTATGCATGCACCACGAACATTCAAGGATAGCCAACCTCACAATATCCATCACAACCAATCACAACGTAAACAAACACATAACCTCTCCCTCCAGTGAGGTTGTCAAAGTTGGAAATTCTTGGATGATCACGGTGCATACATTCAGATTCCTCGATATTTTGCTGCCATCTTGGATTTCAATAAACTCTCTTGTGAGTTTAATATTGTATTTCATGACTTTATGATGCCATCATTGGACTTTTCAGGTGTTTTTACATTGGATTAAACACTTTTTATCGTTGTAGCAAAAGTTTGCAACAGACCCATTGAAAAATCATGTTTTCAAACGAAATCATGTTTTCGAACGAAAAAAAAAATTGCGCAGTAAAGGGTTAAAAAATGTGTGGCAAAAAAAACCAGAAACAAATCGCTCATGCTGCCTTACTTTGGGATTGGACTTAAAACAAGCATTACTGGTACCGCTCATTGAACTCAATGCACTGATGACGTTCCCTTGAATGAATCCAGCAATTTATTTTTTTTGTTTTCAGGCGGGTCGAATAGCCGCTGATCATCCTCTAGTCGGCGGTCACAAGGGGCCAGTCCTAGATATCGCATGGTGTCCGCACAACGATAACGTCATAGCCAGTGGCTCGGAAGATTGTGTCGTCAAAGTTTGGCAAATTCCTGACGGAGGCATTTCAAGAACCCTCACAGAACCAGTCGTTGATCTTTATATCACCAAAGAAGAGTAGACCTTGTTTTATGGCACCCTACTGCAGAGAATGTTCGATTGACAGCTGGTAATTTATTTATGTATTCTATGGATATAATTTTTTTTTTATTTTATTTTATTTTTTTTTATTTAAGAGGGTTCAAACTTTGAAAAATGGTAGCTCAGAGGAGAAGCATTTTAAGGTGATTCTATGGCAAACTCCCGAAAATTTTAATCCGATAGATGGTGTTACTTGTCGCTGGCTCCGAAAATAGCCGTTTTTTGACGGTTTTTGGCTGTTTGTCAGTTTTATTGAAACAATATATTGATTGATCGGCATCCGGAAGCATAAAAAAGGCATAAAGCATAGGTAAAATAAAAAATTTAAAAAAAATAAAAAAATAATGGCCTTGAAGATATTTTAGCCTTTTCTCTATTTGCGCGCGGTGGCTGACTTATTTTTCGGGACTCAACAGGAATTAACACAGGGAGCATGAGGGTGCACCATCCAACACGGTCCATACGTTGACTGATGCAATTTCGGTGCTTCGGTTTACTAGGCAAAACTACTAGGCGCAAACATGGGCAAGATAGATAGTGCGTGGTCTCTGTATAAAACACAGCGAGTCCCCACTTTGTTTTGTAATAATTAAACAACAATTGAGGTTGAAATGCAATATATTTATTTAATTATAATAAAATCAATGGATAATCATCCATTATTACCAAGAATTAAGCGATTTCTGATTCTTCCGTTCCTTGGTAGCGGTTTCAACTGAATTAATTACTTTGTGTGATTTAAGGTTTTAAAAAAATTAGCCAAAAAAAAACCAGAAACAAATAGGACTTGGAGTTAGGACTGATAATGTATCAGCTTCTCTATTGAAAAAAAAATGGAAATGGAAAATGGAGCTCTGTGTTCGGATTCTTTCGTTCCTCGGTCTCTGTGAACAAAAACACAGCTACACAGGCACCATAGAGTTAAAGTTCTTTGCGTCTTTATAGAGAGAGAAGAGAGAGAGAGACCGGAATCATATTTTTTTTCTCTCAAGAACGAACCATTCAAATGCTTAAAGTAAAAGTTAGCAAGAGCCCCATTCAGCTTAATGTTGATTAATGATTATGTGAAGAAATTTGGACCTCGGATTCGGGTTTTGTTTGGTGTCTGTGAACAAAAATCAAAATTTATTCGGCATGTGTTTAAATAGGTATGGTGTGCAGCTCTTAGCTCGATTAAGGCGAGTTAATAGAATAATTTACTTTCTAGTTTTCTCAGCCTCAATCTACCCAGACTCACCACGTGGAGGTTGCTACACTAGAGTCCCTTTTTTTTTGTTAAGCAAAGGGGAAAATTGAGTTGTGGAAAAAACCCCTTCCATACGTATACTTCTATGCTCACTTACGGAACCCGGGTCCGTATCGGAACGCGGTCCGAAACGCGATCTAGGGAAGTTCGGAGGGAGACGCGGATTGCGAGCGAAGCAGGAATTTGGAAGAGTTCGGGGAGGGAGGATCTTGAGCCGCAATTTTTTTTTTTTTTTTTTCGATATTTTACCGACATCTTGGATTTCATTAAACATCTCGTGTGAGTTTATTATCGCATTTCATAACTTTTTGATGCCACCAATGGACTTTTTGGGCGATTTTACATATGATGAAACACTCTTTATCGTTGTAGCAAAAGTTTGCAACAGACCCATTGTTTGAAGAGAGACCATTCTTTCCAAATAAATTAGCCTCATAATTCTGTTTCCTAGGACTTAAGGAGCCTCCTCTTCATCAAAGGCTCGTTGAGGAAGAGCTAAAAGGGCCCCTTTCACTTGTGGAAGCCCGGAAGCAACCGTAGGGACTTTTTTGAGCTTTCTATCATTATTTTGAAAGTTCAGGGCCCTAAAAATGTTGGCGCTTGTGCTGGCATTTTTTATGAGTTTAATTGGTGGGGGGGGGACTCAGCTTGGAATTTATTTTAAATGAAAGTGAGAATAATTAAATGTGGCTTTAAGCCATAAGGGCACAAAAATCAATGTACTCGCATCTTTTGGAAGAATCTGCGCACGATAAAGAAACTGATAAATGACAGAAACAAGCATTTTTTCACCTGGATACTGCATCGCCTTTTTGCCCATTTTTAAGACTCGTGAGTTGACATGCATGCGTGAAAGAGCCTCAGATGCAAAATATACGAAATCCTTGAGGGCGATCGACTCCATTTTCCAAGCTGAACCGATAGAGGGGTCACTCGGGAGTTTCTGTTACACACCTTTTTGCCCATATTTAAGAGTCATGATGTCAGGAGTGAAACGGCCCGAGTTGCAAAAGATACGTAAATCCTTGAGGGCGATCAACTTCACTTTCCAAGCTGAATGGATTGAGGGGTTACTCGGGGGGTTTCTGTGACATCACCATTTTGTTTACGTTAAAGAGTCATGATACGCCAGGAGTGAAACGGCCCGAGTTACAAATGATATGAAAACCATTTAGCTGGCGATCGAATCCATTTGCTACATTTTGATGACTGGTGTTTTTTTTTGTTTTTTTTTTTTTTTGTTTCTTTTTTCTTGTTCACCCTGATTTTGCCGCCCTCGGAAAGTGCCACTTGGGGCAAGGATGGAGGTAGTTCCAGAAGTGTAGGCGGACCAAAACAATAATCTTTGGCGAATTTTCAACTTTCATTCCTTCTAATAAATACCGAATTTGCTCCTGACTTAATTCTTTTGTGTTTAAAGCCTCCCTCATTAAAAAGTGAACACTCAATTTCATTTTTATTCATTTTCATTTAGTAATATCCGAAATAATGTTGACAAATTCCAAAGATTATCGGTCTAGGTCCGCCTATACTTCTAAAACTACCTTTACCCATACTCACATGCCTCTCCCACGGCACGTCCCTGCAGATAGCCACTCTAAAACACTTGCACTTTGGTTTATAACCAATTTCAAATGTATCTGTTACATTTTTTTTTTTTTTTAATTTAAAGGTTAAAAAATTGAGGCAAACAAACCGAGCCTATGTAAAAATGTCCACAAGATATTTTCATCATGGCTCCCTCCTTGAAGTTTCAATATCACGTCCCATACAAATCATCACCATCGCTCTAGCTCGTTGGAAGATTGCAGATTACAGATGAAGATTCGGTTGAGAAAAGATTACCTATACAGATCAGAGTATTTTCGTGCAGTACAGTCATACACAGAACTGAGCTTATATGTATTTCCTCAACCGATGGATTCATCGGTGATTTGAAAAGTGGCATTAATCCGCGAAACGGCAGCTCTGTGCGTCTTTAATTAAGCGCCTTCATATTGAAACGACGCAAAACCAACTCCTACCCGTCGAAACAGTTAGCTTCTCGGTTGAATGCAATTTAAACACGCGCCGCGGCCGCGTCGTCGTTGTGAAAAAACCTACCAGGTTTTCGTTGATGTCTCGGTCTCTCTCGATAGCCTGAGATGTCTGCTACTTATTAACGCCATCTAGAAGGCGGGTCATATCACCGTTTTCGAGGAAAATAAATTTGAAAATCTATGAGTCGAAAATCGAAGGATTTTTTAGCCTGTGTGCTGCGATGCAATTCGGGCGTCGTCGTTGTGAAAAAACCTACCAGGTTTTCGTTGATTCTCGGTTCTCTCGATAGCCTGAGATGTCTGCTACTTATAACGCCATCTAGAAGGCGGGTCATATCACCGTTTCGAGGAAAATAATTTGAAAACCTATAGTCGAAATTGAAGGATTTTTTGCCTCTGTGCCGCGATGCAATTCGGGCGTCGTGCGCACTGTGTGTGTCCGTTTTGCAGTAAAACGGGAAAAAGTACGTAGACTCCAAACTATACATCCAATTGAAGTGAAATTTGACAGAAATACTACTGTGACCAACTCCTATACCCTGATGAGGTCAAACATTTTGGGCCCCCCTTTAGAAGCACCCTTTTTACCCCTTGTAACCAATGTTTTCGAAAAATTACGGTAGTTCGAGATTTCCCATTTTTTATTGCAGATTTGAAAGAACGCAAAATTCGAAGACTTTCAGCACAATC
This sequence comes from Scalesia atractyloides, assembly GCA_947069175.1. Classification (NCBI taxonomy): domain Eukaryota; kingdom Viridiplantae; phylum Streptophyta; class Magnoliopsida; order Asterales; family Asteraceae; genus Scalesia; species Scalesia atractyloides. The sequence goes on from CAMTDV010000244.1 coordinate 46,291, forward strand.
CGCATGTTCTATCGTTTTTCGTCCTCGATATATCGAACCTCAAAGTTTGATATCTGCCAATAATTTTCAAAAAACCATAACTCCTCCAAAAAAGATAGAAATAGAGAGGAATGGAGATAAATAGAGAGAAATGGAGAGAGATGAAGAGAAACAGAGAGAAATAGTGAGAATGAGAGTGAAAGAGATTGAAAGAGGGAAAGGGAAAGAAATTAAGAGGAAAAGAGTGAAAAAGGAGTATAAAAATGGGCAACAAGATGAAATAACAATTTTGCTGAAAAAAAAGGGGAAAAAAAAAAAAAAAAAAAAAAAACAGCTTAAAACTGAATTTCAAAGCCTTCTTTAAAAAAAATAATAAAAAATTAGGGCGAGAACCCCCCAACCCCCTTTCTTTCTGGTGGATGCCCTCGGATCCCCTGGCATCCTACCATTTTCCTTGGGGGCCTCAAATTCAAAATTGCGTTGGGCCTCAAGATATGTAAATCCGCCCCTGGGCCGGTAGAACATTTTTGATTGGATCTATATAATTTTGATCGTAACTTCATCAATAAAACGGTCCAGATCACTCATCATCGATTGTGTGTGTAATTGACTGTCGGTATAGCGTCGTTGGTAACGATTAATTAAGCGCATCCCGCCCATGGGCACGAGGCCAAGGTCACTTCTAGTTTCGCGGTGGGCGGACGCGTGCCGTGTGCCCTCATGAATGACCCATTGACCCACAACCAGCCAGCGAGCGAGCGCCAGCCAGACGCAGCGTCGTCGGCCAACCCGATCTGACTTCCTTCCGATTTCCGTTGTGGCTAGCTAGCAGCTGGTGGTGACGCGCGGCGCGGAGCGATTCATTGAACTCTTATTTAATCAGTTCTCGACTGGAGTTGAACTCGGGTCTCGCGTTTTGCACTTGTTTATACCAGAGGTTATTAGCAGGCCCACCAATCATCTATTTTCACTAGTTTTAACACACTCGTCTGTGCCAACGAGCTATAGAAAAATACTGTTTTAGTAGAGCGATGTATCGTATCGATTGCCGTCCGAGAATCTCTGAGGGCCGATTATTTACTTCATCGTTAAACCGATCGATAAAACTGTCTACGAGTGATGCTATTGGTCGAAAATTGTAAAACTTGGCTGTTGCTATGGTAACCATCGTCAAAAGTCTCGTTTTATAAAGGCTATTCATGAGTAACCTTTAAAAAAAAAACACTATAACGATGGATACCATAGCAACAGCCAAGTTTTACAATATTCGACCAATAGTACCTATCTCTCCTGCACAGTCTTATCGATCGATTTAACGATGAAGTAAATGATCGGCCCTCTGCTGGTTCCAAACAAACTCTAGCTCAATGTGATTTCCCAATAAGCGCGCTTTTGAACGGAAATTTAGGTTATTAAATCAAACAATGGGGCTGTTGCACACTTTTGCTATAAGCGATTTAACAATCGATTCTGGTGTAAAAACCTCAAAAAATAACAAAGGCAGCACTAAAAACTTCCGAAATCCACTCTTAAACTCAATAAACGCTTTAATTTACGAGGGCGCAATGATGGCCGAGGGCAGTAAAATGGGAGATTTATATCTTAATTTCGTCACTCTTTCTATGGTGACAAGGATGATTCACAGAGTAATTAGTCATCAGAGTGATGATCCACATCCGATGAATGGTACCAATTGGTACCTCAACTCCTAGTGACACCGGTGTCAAATGAAAGTCGTCTCTTATTGCGGTCACTTCTTGATGGAGTTAAAGTATTGTTAGATGGGAATCTCCCATTTTCTACTACCCTCAGCCACCATTACGCCCGCGCAAATGAAAGCGTTAATCGAGTTTAGGAGTGGATTTCGGAAGTTTTTAGAGCTGCCATCGTTATTTTCGGAGGTTTTTACACCAGATTCGACTGTTAAATCGCTTATAGCAAAAGTGTGCAACAGCCCCATTGATGCCAACTTTTTGCGATTATGAATTCTAGGTCCTCGAAAATGCTTCATTAAGCCTAAGAACTGTTGACTAAAACTGCTGAAATCAACAAGATATCACTGTTCAAACGATGCATTTGGTGGTTGGAATCAGCCACATGTTATGGTTGTTGTTGTGGAATGAGCGGGAATCTGGTGAGAATTCTGGTGATTCCGCAATCTTCAAATGCTTAACCCCATATGGGCCAAGCCCGAGTTTACTCTCGTTTTTCTCCGCTGGTTGCTTTATTAAGGGTTGTTTTGAAAATGGTTGGAAAAAAAATGAAATAATTCAGGATGTTATGGGTTAAATTAAAAGTAACTGTTTTTATATTAAAATATTTGTTTTTAAATTGAAAATTCGATATTTTGATGTAACGAAAAGTGTTTTTAATTTGACAAAACTTAGTTCCAATTTTAAAATACGCTATTTTGTCGTACGATTTAAAAATATTTCTTTTTAATTATAAAAAAAAAAAAAATCTTTCTTTCTTTCTGCTGAGACTTCAAACTTCGGATTGCAAGGAGACAGTGGAAAGTGTGCCGAAAGAATTTGACAGCAGTAAGTAGAATGATCCTCCCATAGCGGAAGTGGAGCTGTTAGACCATGAAATGAGAGAAAATAAAAACGAAGAAAAACAAACACGATCCCAATGCCCATGGATCGACTTTAAATAATGCGACCTGTCTATTAAAACGCATCATTTAAAAAATGTCTCGTTGAATTTATCGCTTGGTAGTTCTGCGCTCGCCGTAACCCGTTTCAATCGTGACCACGTGACCTCTGATCGAATGGGTCAGTAGTGAGGTATTTGAAAGCTGAAGTTGTCAACTAATAGTGGACGCGTGAAACTTTCAGATTTTGTCGCATCAACGATGTCTGCAAAAAATGTCAGTCTTCAGCGTTTAGTCAAAATTACTGACAACAGAGTGCTTTCGTTCAATTTATATTCCAAGCTACACTCTATAGGCCAAAAGTAATTTATCTTCAAACAGAATCCCCACCGCTGTGCAGTTCCAGATTCTCCGATAGACTGTATTGATTGTCGATCGGGGATTTCTACTGGTTCCAAACGGTTCAAGGTCAGGAGGTCCACGGAAAAAAAGTACGGCGAAAATAACCATACGGATACCTGATTTTGGCACCTGCTAGATGTTATGGTAATGCTGACCAGAAGTATACTATGTTTTGACTAAGTACTAGGTGATGTTACCTGATTGCATGTCGAATTTACTCAAAGTATCGGTAAATGTACCATACTTCTGGTCAAGTTTACCATAACATCTAGCAGGTGCCAAAATCAGGTATCCGTATGGTTATTTTCACCAATCCTTTTTTTTCCGTGTCTACAGCTGTTATTATTTAAGATGGTTTAGATGGCGTTTATCCCTGTAGGGCCTACTGCCAACATGGAGATAAGGTCTACAGCTTAAATGTCTACTTTTTTTAAGGCTACAGCCTAAATGTCTACGTTTAAACGTCTACGTACGTATAATACGAGTTGCACCGTATGCTCGTAAGTCCACCGTAAAAAAGGACTACTTTAAAAATGTACAAGGTGTTTCAGGTGTAAGGTCGGAAACTTCAGGAGCCGATTATTCAAGTCTAAGTGAGACTATTTTTTTCTATAAACATGGGCGTTAAAATGCTTACCTTCGGAGCTACGATTGAGCGATCTTGAGCATCTAATGGCAAAAATTTTATGTTGCCTCTGAAAATTTTTAAAATTTTATGATAGAATCAGACTGCGAAAACCCTAACGAAGATTTTGAATCCCTTTCAATTTTTCAGTGCGACGCGTTTTAAGTGAGATAATTGAAGTTGAAGTTGAGAAAGGAAAATCAACGCTTTGACCATGGTCAAAGCGCTGACTTATGACCTATAATGTTATTACCTATATTGTTAATGAACATACAAGCAGGCCTGTCTATCTTGCGGACAGCAGACCTGTTCATCTCGTGGCCTTTTAAGCGACAACTTGGCGCAAGGATCTCCTATAACGTCCCCTCTGCTCTTCCGGGGGCTCGCTTGTGTTATTTTAAATAGGCAATTAGACTTACGAGCAGACCTGTTCATCTCGTGGCCTTTTCATCGACAACAAAAGATCCCTTACAATTAATGTCCAAAGTAGCTGAAAGACGTAAAAATAACTTTGAATTCAACAGAGTGGGAGTAGAAAAAATAATTAACATGTTAACATCTCTAAACAAAAAAGCATCTCCTGGAGTTGATGAGATACCACCATCATTGTTGAAGGAAAATTGTCAGTTGTTCGCAAATCAGCTGGTAAAATTTGTAAATAGTATGATAGAAAGCAGCATTTTCCAGGTACGCTAAAAGTTGGCAGGGTCACACCTATCTACAAGTCAAAGGCAAAAAATGAAATGGGAAACTATACACCGATTTCTGTACTCCCGTCCCTGTCCAAGGTCTTTGAAAAAACAATGAATGATCAACTCTATGCTTACTTTGAGACGGAGGGAATATTCACTGATGCACAGTATGGATTTAGAAAAAAACAGAAATACTAGTATGGCAGTTCTAAACTTTGTAGAAAACATATTGGAAGCCAAAGCAGCAAACAAAGAAGAATTGATACTGAGTATCCAAATTGACCTCTCAAAGGCTTTTGATCTAGTAGATAGAAAAATATTGGTAAAGAAATTCGAGTACTACGGACTAGGTCCCAATGCGCTATGTAATTCAAAGTTATTTAGTTGTTTAATGGGAAACTACTTAACTAAGAGAACACAATTAGTCAAGATAAAAGATAACGGTCTACCAGTTCTTTCAAAGATCATGGATAGTGAGGCGGGCACGTTGGATCGAGTCAATGCTAAGCACCGGACATTTGGGCAAAAATGGAGATTTAAAAATTCAACTTCTGACGTAAGAATCTTCGTCTAGGGCCTTCAGGGGTCCCAAAAATGTGTGCTTAATTTAATTTAAGGCACTTTTTCTGGCAGTTATGGTACTTCAAAGTTTGTATTTTTGAGGAAGAATCAATTTTACGAAAATCTGACCTCTACTTCCGCGACTTCAAATGCGAAATACTAAAGATAACTGATTTGTGATTGCAATTATCATACTTGGAGCTGATTGAGGGTCACTTTAGCTTCAGAAAAGCTTATTCTGGTTTTTTTAACTGCAAGTTTCGACTCAGTAGAGAGCATTAATGGAGGACCTTGAAAGAAGCCCTTTTTCAGGAATAACTGAGGTTTTAGTATAAAACTCGCGCGAACTTGCAATGAAGTGACACATCTCTTGACTCCTAACACCCCTGGAACTCATATCTTGTTAAAAATCTTGCGGAAGTTTGCGGATCCGGAAGTTAGAGGGCTAAAAATGGAAATTTTTGAATGACCTTTTTCGTGAAAATACTAATCACCCTAGACTGGTGGTATGGTTTGATGACAGATGCGTTTTCGTGATCAGTTAGCTTTCTAGAGCTGATGGTGGTTGGAAATGCTTTTCTTTAAAGTAAATAAATGGAGGTTGTAACCATAAATAATGAGTAGTCGGGTGGGGGGGGGGGTGTTCAAGTCTTATAGCCCTCTTCATAAATTCATTTACCCGCATGGAAAATGGAAATTACTCTTTTGGCAAAAATTTGATTGAAGTCGCTATTTTTCTCTGTACAAGACAGTACGACAATTTGTAGCTCACTACTGCGGTGTTGCCATATTGACTAATCTAAATGCGTTATATAAAGTAAATGGTATTGATGAGAAAAAAAAAAAAAATCGCAATAATGAATGGAAATATCTTGATGATTGTTACTACTTTAGTTGGTTAGAAAATTATTGCAATTTAAATTCGTATGGAAAGTTAAGAGGCAGATGATGCACCTTAACACCCGACTGCCATGTGACAGGTATTGAAAAGTTCACGAAATGTCACGAAACACTTTCGTGGACACACTCGCAGCAAATAGAGACATCTTAAATTTTAATGCTTATTTCATCAGACCCCCTTATTTCTAACATGAGACAAACTTTAGTCGCCACAAAGAAAAAGGCCTCGCTTCAACCAGAAGCCCTGTCTCTTCTCGTATAGATGTTCAATTTTAAGTTAATTACATGCAATTGAAAATTTGATTTCTATTTGATAATTTGTTCCAAAGCTTCTGCAAATGTGAAGTTATAGGATGAAAAATTAGTGGAAGTTAAACATTTTTTCTTTTTTCTTGTGTGTCTTGAAACGCCTTTGAATGAAACCAAGAAATCTGGATAGCTGATAGCTAATCTTTTTTGTCTTTTTAGCCCAACCAGATGGCATTTTAATTAATTCAGAGTTGGTAATCGATAATTTGTTATCTATTCCATCTTTCAGAATCCTTTTTCACTTCTGAATGATTCGCCTCTCAAATATCCTTTAAATAAGGAACACTAATTTTTTTCGTTTTTTAATTATTGTTGTTGTTTTTGTTGTTGTTATTGTTGCTGTTTTAGTATTTTTGTACGTGTTCTGAAGATTATAATCAGTCACAAACTATCACTGAAAGCCCGCATGAATATTGCTAATTTTGGTTTATTTTTTTATTTTTTTATTTTTTTTTTTTCAGGTAAGGTTAGGTGAGGTTAGGTTGTAAGTAGTATGTAAGTAGTGTAAAAGTTGAGTTTATACTTAGGAAATTCTTACCTAAAAAAGTCAGTGATAATATAGGAAGAAACTTGTATTAGTTGTATATTTGTCTCACTCGCATTTATCTTAAGATTGTTTCTCTCTCTCTCCCCCCCCCCAAATTATTTGAACCCATGTAATCTGAAAAGTGTCTTTAAACTAGTACTAAGCCTTAGGCTACAACAGTTGCTCAAACTACAACGTATTTAATCTTTTTTTCACACGCAAAAATTCGCAGAAAATAGTAGTTTTTATTAACCTCTTCTTAGATTGAAAATGAGACATTTATAGGCACGGTAATAATTTTAGGCCCATGAAAGTAAGAAAATCGAAATCCTCGTAAAAAATTGAGTAGGTTTCATGTGTCTTTCACTGGTTCTCCCGATATTTAAGAGTCACACAACCAAATGTCCGATGCTCCCCATTGACTCGATCCACCGTGCGTCGGCGCGCAATGATGAAGTAGTGCCGGCCGCCTCACAACTCAGCTCAACGGAGAGTGTGGTCGGCCCATTTCGATCATTCATTCACCCGCTCGACTACCTTGCGACTACCTGCCGAAGTATCTCTTTCTATTCCACTGCTCGTCTCTCTCTCCCTCTCCCTCAATGCGATCGGAAAAGTGTTTCTGTTTACATTCCGTAATCGGTATTCTCAAGGGAGAGGGGAGGTTGAGGCTGGAGTATCAATTCCTCCGGTATCTTAAAGCGTCCGAGGCGCCACGCGCGACCACTCATTACGAGAGATATGACAGTAAACTAATGTGACCGAAAGAATTTGGCAGAAGCACGAAAAGCCGAGAAATGTATAAACACGGAAACGGACGAATTGTTTTTGCTCGTCTCTTGGAACCCAAACGTGCTCGGGTGGTGAAAGAATAGCGTGCGGGGTGCGGGTGAGCGAGAGGGGAGAGAGAGAGACGAGCAGTGGAATAGAAAGAGATACTTCGGCAGGTAGTCGCAAGGTAGTCGAGTGGGTGAATGAATGATCGAAATGGGCCGACAGCACTCTACGTTGAGCTGAGTTGTGAGGCGGCCGGCACTACTTCATCATTGCGCGCCGACGCACGAGAGAAGTAGTTCCCGTCTTTGAGCTTTAATAGCTAAAAAACTGGACATGGGATCACTTTGGTGCCGTGAGAACTTTTTCTTTTCAAGTGATAATCTGTCGATTTATAATACTTAAAAAACATTTAGCGGTAAGCCAGTTCCCATAAGGATTGTGCCATGTCCTTTGGGCTAGGTTTCGAGAATTTTTAAAGAAACCAAACTATTAGTGATGATGAGTTGAGACGATGGTTATTCTTCTCTTATCAGTAATATGCTCTCGAATATTACTGAGTAATGAAAATAATTGGTTTCCTGTTGAAAATGTGTTGTTTACTTTGAATGTATAAGTGATTTATCTAAGAATACTACCAACGGGTCCAACGGACCCAGAATATTGTTACACATCCTCTTTCAAAGTTGGCGATTTGAGCTGTTTCGTATTAGTTCGCATCTCGGTGAGGTTATGATGTTTTTATAAGGTCTGTTTTTTCAAATTTAAAAAAAAAAAAAAAAAAAAAAAAAAATCGTTAGATTTCTTGGGTATTTTTGTAGTTTTTAACGATTCATTTGATTGTATACACCTGTTATTTTTTAATCTGTGGAGGCAATATCATCGAATACTTCTAGGTTGTGCTCTAGAGGGACGAAACTGAGGGCCATAAGCTGTCTAAATTGATTACTAACCGCTCTATTGAGGTATTCGTCTTTTAGTCCCTCCCTTACCACACTGCGCCAGACCGACTGGGAAAAGTGAAAGAGGCAGCCTCTAATTGTAGCATCAGGGAATGTGGCCCTCGCCGCGTTCATCGCTGCCATCTCAAAATCGGTGAGGACGACTCTAGGCTGTAGAGTAGCAGGACGTCTCATTTGCTGGCACAATTCGACAGTTTTTCCACCGATTCTTCGGTATGTCGCCTCGTCCTTTCGCACGCACAGGCAATAGACAAGTGGAAAGCAATAGCCCCTTACAATCCCATGAAGAGTGTACATTTGTTGGAAGAGTGTGGGCACCGTCTTGAACGTACCGTCTGCTAAGAGTATTGGACTGTTACTTAGATTCCTGAGATCCTGATTTGTTGAGAATATTAAAATTCTATCAGGATCATTGAGTCCAGAATCATATTGCAAGAAATCCCTGCCATTGGTTGTTTTGTTGTACGGTTCAACAATCTCTGCCTGAATCATAATCTGCGGTAGTGGGGGGTGGTGGACGTTTTGATGCCGATTTACATTCCTTAGGAGGCCTTGTCTTTCCGGCAAATGAACGATTACTTCCTTATCTGTAATATTGGCCAGAGCCTCTTGGACAATTGAATTTGGAGGCAAGTTCGGGTTTTCTTTCGCTCTTGTCCGGATGTCATCGTTAACCTGTCTAACCTCTATTTCGACATGCCTTGCAAAATGAGTATGTTTCTTACCCACTTTTAACACAGTTACCGGCTGATCTGGGTGAACATTAACATTATTCGAAACACAAGTTGCATTGCAAGTCTGCCTTAGTGAACACCGCCAGTACACTTTTTCCTTGTTTTTACTCACTCTCCGCTGGTGGTAGTCAAAGCCATGATGTATGAGTATGTTCTTTCCTTTGTTGGAGGTTATAGTGAATGTACTCATCTTTTGCTACAATGTTTACACAAAATTTCCATTTTCCTGTATAAATTTGCTTTGTTTTACACTATAAATTTGAAAAATAAATTTTGAAGCTAGGGACACGGAAATTGAATTAATTTAAAAGAATTAAATTTAAATTCGCGAAAAAACCGAGATTTGTTTTACGTATTTTAATTGAAAAGTGACATTTTTGTCATCGTGAAGAAGACTGAATAAAAAAATAAAAAAAACCATGACAACCTTTAAAATCAATATCATTGATACTATTGATAACCAATAATTTATTTATTTCTTATTACCAGCTGACTTCTTCTCCACTTATCCATTTCTACTACAAAATTGTAGATTGCAGCTGGAGTCCTTTTCAACAGCGTAATTATTGGAGAGGGGGGAGGAGAACTATTCCCACCCTTTACCTTGCCCTAACGAATCTTGAAGTTCTTTGCTGTGGTGCATGGTTCACCGAAGTATTTACCAAAATGAATGCCCCCCCGGCCCCCCTCCTTTGAAAACAAATGCAAAATCCACCATGTTTCGATGCTTCCGCCCTCCAGTGTTTCTGAAGGCCGAAAACTCCCCAGTGTTTTTCTTTCGGAAGCCTAAAATACGACATTCTTTCTGGCTGTTATGAATTTGCTACAATAATAATATGTCATCATCAGTGCGTCCAACGATTTAAATATAATAATTTAAATAGAGTTATACCGAGATTTCAAAGCTTCCTAACATATATGCTTCAAGCGTGCTCGTCAGTTTTTTTAAGTTTTTGAGGAAACGTTGCGGACCGTATCAGGGGCTAGAAGGGCTATAGTCCCCCCCACTTTTTTGGGTGGGGGCTAATGATCGGGGAAAAGTCATCACTTGAGACTTGAGAAGCAAAAAAAAAAAAAAAAATTTAGCCCGCCCTCCACACTTTTTTTGATCCGGGTCCTCCTATGGTTTGAAACTAAATAATTACCCAGCAAAGTGCTTGATTTCAGTGAGGCAGTGAGTCAGTGATCCGAGATGGTTTGTTAACTTCTTTCAAGAGGTTAAAATTCGTTGATAAATTGTTTTATTAGTCTTAATTGACGTGTCACAATTCATACGAGTCGATTTAGCAGAATTTTCTCAACGAATGGATAGGTCGTAAGTATCTACCAGTATATTGAAAACTCAAAAAGACTGTCTCAGTTGAAAAGTACAAATAATAGTGTGTTTTCATGCTTGGCGTGTGTTGAGTAACTCCTTATTATGCGTATTTTTCAACTATGAGATAGTGTTCTCGAATATGCAATAAAGTGGCACTTATGACAATATGACCTACCAATTTGTTGAGAAAATTGTGTTAAATCGATTTAAAGAAATTCCTTCAGTATGATTCTGCTTCGTTTTTGAAAGGAATTTCTTTAAAGAAAAACCCCACGTTAATATGTCTATAAATCCGACAAAAATTTGGGACCACGGATTTCCCTCCATTTTCAGCCAATCAGAAGCCGACTCTTATGAGCATTGACCACGCTAGCTCTCATCGCAATGGGGCAATTGCAAGGGTCTGACATGTTGTGTTTTTTATATAGAAAGTGAAAGTACTCGATGAGCTAAGAACGAAGATGCCTTTGGTTTCTAATTAAGTCCTATTGTTCCGGAGATAAGATTTTGGCGCAAAATACAGTCTTTTAAAAACAGAGACAAATAGAGGAGGAGCACTAACTGGCTGCAGCAGAGGCACTCTGAATTCTCGCGGATTCAACAAAACAACAGTCAACATTCTTCTGATGTCGGAGGATGTTGATTGTCGAGCACCCTCCTCTACACTAGAGTCTCTATATATGAAAGAGTCTCGCCATACGAGGTTCCATCTCTGATTGGCTGCTGAAAAGTGAAGAAGAAGAAGGGGTCTATGAAGCCTGGAGGCGCGCCTCAAGGTAGATTAAAGAAGGTATGTGCAACACTCGCTCTTGCCGCCCGCAGCCGCTCCAAGCGCTAGCACTTTTGCAAAAAAATGACGTCATGCGGGTGAAATCTAGTGGCGCGCTGTTCAAATGTACGTTGGACAGAGGAATCATTCCTAACTGTGAAGGGACATTGTTGAACTTTTAACTCTTAATTTATTAACTCTGAAAACAGAAATCTGAAAATTGACAACTTCGATCATCTTTTGCTTGACACATCCCTAACTAATAAAATAAACACATACATTTCAAACATCCCGCTCATGAAAATGTGACGTAGTGCGGGTGAAATCGTTCTGATTGGCTAACATGTTTTGAAGCAGCTGCGGGCGGCGCGAGCGAGTGTTGCACATACCTTATTAAATCTACCTTGGGCGCGCCTCTTGTTTACATCTTCATGGAACCATCTTCACTGCAGACCAGCTTTGAGAAAACTTTCGGCATTTTTAGCTATTACTAATGAAATTTGAATCAGAAATTGATGAAAATATGTTCAGAACAGAATAAAATTCACGCATTACTTTTAAAACAGGTAATGAAGCCAACGGGTATTGGAGGTTAGGTTGACCTAACAAAGATTACTAACACACGAATACATGTGTAAGTAATCTTTGGCGGGAAGATCGTTGGATAAAAATGTAAACAAGAGGCGCGCCTCCAGGCTCCTCAGACACCTTCTTCTTCTTCTTCACTTCTGTTCACGTGTCTTGACTCTTTCATATAAAGGGACTCTACTCTACACTTCCCAGCCTATCCCCCTCTTTTTGCCGAATGTCACCGTTCAACACCATGCGACATCAAAAGATGTTGACTGTTGTTCTACACTTTATTTTGTTGGATCCCTGAAAATTTAGTTTGCCTCAAATCTTCCCTATGTATTTTAGCGTAGAGCTCCGTTTCTATTTCTCTCTGGTTTTAAATGAGACTAGTTGGAAAGCCCGTGCTTCGCACGGTTGTGTTTTCTCTTTTTGTTTTTCTTCGTTTTTGTATTTTTCTTTTTATCATTTTACGAAGCGTCACACTGTTATTTATAGTGTAATAGATTAAAAACAGTAATTGAAAAAATACAAAAGAACGTGAATAATAATAATAAAATAATTTTTTTTTTCTTTTTCTGACCTTACACAATCATAATAATAAGAGGGGGGTAAGTTTTTGTTATATAGGTACCCGTGGCTTCCAAATTTTTATACGTTGTGACCAGTGGCGGCGCGTGCAATCTGGCAACAACTTATACTATCCATTTAAACCTATGTAAAACAATCGATCTTTAGGAGGTGCAACTGCACCCCCAAGATATCGATTCTTTGGCATAGGTTTAAATGGAAATTAGCATAGTTGCCAAATTGCACGAGCCGCCACTGGTTGCGACACACAATCCGGGTCTCAACATTCCAACCAATAGAAATATTGCAACCCATCAAATCCAATTATTAACACTGTACTTTCCGAACTTTCTTTGTGACGCTTCAAAATTCTAGGACAATTTTTTTTTTTTTTTTTTAAATAGAAACTGATTGTTTTCTTTACATCGTCAAAATGCACTAACCGTGCTTTTTCACCAATCAAATCGCTGAGCAAGTCGCTAATTTCTATAGAGTGCTCATTTAATTTCACTCTTTTTAATTAAACGTTATAAGCGCTTTTTACAATTATATAGTAAGTTTCTATGGAATTTTATATTAGAGCAAATTCCTTCCCCTCACGAAATCAAAAATTCCAATAATCGATCATCAGATCGATAAAACGAATTTAAAACAGTTGATTCCAATAACCTCGACCTTTCATGGGTAAATATCATGAAATCCATTTATTCAACATTGGAATCGCGTAAAACCCGATTTTCTTTGTCTCCTTATTTGAAATCCAACTAGATATTCGTGAAAAAACCACCTTCAACACCAACGTCCCTCCCATTACCTCCCTCTCGAAATCCAACACCCGACGCATCACCTCTACAACACACAGTATTAGCAAATCCCCAAAATTTGGCCGCAATCTCCCAGCAAACAACGTGGAAAATGATTAAATCTTCACACAAAAAGACATAGAAACATACGAAGCTCAAATGAAAAGCTTGTACGAATATACACGCAACTTACTTGCAAATCCTTATGAAATTTTTCATCAAAACAAATACAATTAATTGAGCCTGTCTCGTCCTCTAAAAAAAATAAAAAAAACCATTACCTCGCTTAGACTTCCGAACAGACGTTAATTTTTTTTAAAATTCCCAAAACTAAAAAATTAAAAGAATACTGATTTAATTTGTTTATTTGAATGAGATCCATTTTCAACCCATAAAAGATTGAAGGATAAAAAAATTGCCCTAAAAAAAAAAAAAAAAAAAAAAAAAAACACTTATCAGCTGATCTAATAAAGGCAAACAAACGTGACCTCTTCATTGCGCACTCACTGGCGGGTTCTTCTTGAAGCTTTACTTTTGTGAGAAGGTATCCTATAAGTAAAACCATGATCTGTATCGGTTTTATTTCGCGCCCTCTTTTCGAAAATATCAGCTGACTCTAGACATTCACAGAGAAAGATTATACTTCCGAAAAAAAACTCACTATTTGTACTTAATCTTTTTTTAAATTTCAAATAACGTATGATCAAATCATCGTATGGAAAATCATCGGACTCCTGAATACGCATTACCAACCAATAAAACGGTTGTCAAGCAAGGGCTTCTTTCCATAAGACTAATGCGAGTGAACGGAGCAGACGATACTCCCTACTCACTCGCACTCATGCTATCTTATGGGAGAAACCATAAATCAGGCTCCTGACCAAAAACCGTACGGATTTTATATGGTTTAGGATTTTTGGCTCCATCTACAGCAATCAGGATGCTCCTTGTAAAATTTTAGCATAACGGAAAGTCAGTAAAGAACCACGTGGAAAGAATCTGTACACCGACATCCATCACGGCTTTTATATATGTTGTAGATTTCCGCGTACCCTGGTAAAAATGGCAAGTACAAGTTAATACAAGCTCTACTAAAGTTGATACAGTTTTTACCAACATGTATTCACTTTGTTCCAAAAGATAGTAGAAGTTAGTCGGAAGTTAGTAGAGCCTGTTTACCATTTTTACCAGGGTAGTGACGTCACTAATCGTTTGATTTATTACAACTTTACACGTGTGTGTTTCTCCAGAACCGGGACGCTTAGGAAAAAACCTACTTTCACCTACTTTTTCGCCTACTTTCATAGAATTAATTAAAAAACGAGGGTGAAATAGGTGCATTTGATCACATGCGTTAGAAAAGGATAGAAGATGCAGACTAAAGCCCCTATCTCCGTTCTTTTCTTACGCATACTTTTAAATTGGAGGAGAGAGAGAACACAAATTCCTGTACGTGTAACCGCGTATGGCTTTAGTTGACTTGACGAGAAAAAAAAAAAAAAAACTAACCACGGAAATGGGTTCATGGAAATAAATTCATGAAGAACAGTTTTACTAGGTCAGTTCTGCTCTTCCGAGGAAATCCTTTTAAGTCCCTTGCAAACTTTTGCCAATGGCGGCTCGTGCAATTTGACAACAATGTTTTGCCTGAAAATTCCAACACGCAGCCTAGCGGCGAGATTTGAAGCCGGTTACTGTCATAGGCAGGGCTTCCCCGCTCGGGGTATGAACCAAATTAACATTGCGGCTTATGGAGCCGAGACATAAAACTGTTTCAAAAGAATGTTAATTACTGTTAGTTTTCAAAAGTACGCAGATATGATATGCAGCTTATGCCAAAGTTGAGATTGACGAACTTAAACGAATGTTTCGGTCAATTTATCAGCTAGATATTTACGATTGAAAGTACGGCAGAGAGGTTATGGGTGCTAAAGTAAATAATGACCGACTGGTCGTTAACTTCGATTATTAAAGAACGGACGCTTTAAATTGATCCAAATTTTCGGTTTAAATGTATGGTTTACTATACTGTACAACATGTGTGAGATTCGACACGGTTATTCGCTAGAATAATTGACTAAAATAGGTTTGAAGAGCGAAGCTCCATAAGAGCTAATGTTAAATTGGTTCATACCCCCGCGCGGGAAGTGCCCTGCCCATCAGCCCGTGCCAAGACCGGCTTCACTTTTCCCTCGTGCAAAGAGATAGCAGGGGCCAGTCTTCTTCTATAATGTCTTTGGTTCCAAACAAATCCAGTTTGTCTCTTTCGCTCTCACGTGACCCCTATGTACTGCCATCTCACTCTAGTTTCAAAACTAAAGATTACTAAAATAAGAATGAAAAATCAAGATTCTTCCTTTCAGTCAAGGGAAAAAAAATTCTAAAATATGCATGTCGGCTAAGATCGAACCCACGACGTCCGTTTCACCGATCCGACATGCTACCTCACTGCAAACCATGATCTAACTACACAGGTCAGTCAATGCGCACACCCTCCACTGCCTCTCCGTCTGCCTGGCTGTATCACCGGGTAGAGTGAGGAAGGGGATGACGTATAGCTGGCGCAGCTGAAGCGCGGGCGTTCAAATCTACATGCTTTCATCTGGGAAAAGACCATTTTTCAAGTGCGAATTATAAACAATTTACGACAGTAAAACTTGGTTTTTATCAATAAGAAGTAACGAGGAAGGTTTCAAGCTTTGAGAAAACCAATGCGATCGTACGCAAATTTGCTTTTTCTATTTTCGGGCAGTTTTAGAAAAGTGGGTAGAATGCATTGAATATTACATAACCTATCTTCTCCATGAGAGGGATTTTTACTAACCGCCTGAAAATACAGGAATAAGAAATTGAAGTATGATCAGACTGGTTTTCTCGAAGCTTGAAACCTTCCTCGTGGTCTATCATAAATAAAAACCAAGTTTTACTGTCGTAAATTGTTTATAATTCGCACTTGAAAAATGGTCTTTTCCCCAGATGAAAGCATGTAGATTTGAACGCCCGCGCTTCAGCTGCGCCAGCTATACGTCATCCCCTTCCTCACTCTACCCGGTGATACAGCCAGGCAGACGGAGAGGCAGTGGAGGGTGTGCGCATTGACTGACCTGTGTAGTTAGATCATGGTTTGCAGTGAGGTAGCATGTCGGATCGGTTGAAACGGACGTCGTGGGTTCGATCTTAGCCGACATGCATATTTTAGAATTTTTTTCCCTTGACTGAAAGGAAGAATCTTGATTTTTCATTCTTATTTTAGTAATCTTTAGTTTTGAAACTAGAGTGAGATGGCAGTACATAGGGGTCACGTGAGAGCGAAAGAGACAAACTGGATTTGTTTGGAACCAAAGACATTATAGAAGAAGACTGGCCCCTGCTATCTCTTTGCACGAGGGAAAAGTGAAGCCGGTCTTGGCACGGGCTGATGGGCAGGGCACTTCCCCGCGCGGGGGTATGAACCAATTTAACATTAGCTCTTATGGAGCTTCGCTCTTCAAACCTATTTAGTCAATTATTCTAGCGAATAACCGTGTCGAATCTCACACATGTTGTACAGTATAGTAAACCATACATTTAAACCGAAAATTTGGATCAATTTAAAGCGTCCGTTCTTTAATAATCGAAGTTAACGACCAGTCGGTCATTATTTACTTTAGCACCCATAACCTCTCTGCCGTACTTTCAATCGTAAATATCTAGCTGATAAATTGACCGAAACATTCGTTTAAGTTCGTCAATCTCAACTTTGGCATAAGCTGCATATCATATCTGCGTACTTTTGAAAACTAACAGTAATTAACATTCTTTTGAAACAGTTTTATGTCTCGGCTCCATAAGCCGCAATGTTAATTTGGTTCATACCCCCGAGCGGGGAAGCCCTGCCTATGACAGTAACCGGCTTCAAATCTCGCCGCTAGGGTAGGGTGGCTCTTATTTTTCTAAAGTGACAAAAGTCATCGGGATGTTGGCTTAAAATGTTCTATGTGGTCTCAAAAATACACTCATATAAAGTTTTTAATTTTTTTTTAAAATTTAGAGGTCGCTCAAAGGGCAAAAAGGGCGTAAGTACAAAATATTGATTTAAGGGAGTTTGAGGTATCAATTCTGGTTGAAAATGACGAGTTACGGCCCTTTAGGGCAAAAATTTTGTCGGTTTTGCTCTATCTGCACTCGTTTGGCCGGAAAAGCCCTTTTTAGGTAGCGCGCGTGCGCGCGCCGACCTCAGAAACGAGGCTCCGCACGCACGGCCGCTCGCACCGCGCCTCTCCGCACCACCCCGCGCGCTTCCAAGCTCTGCGCTACAACGCAACGCGGCGTATACTTCGGCCTATTGGAGAAGCCAAAAAAATTGAGCCAAGGGGGGGGGAGGGGCAGTCACATTCACAATTTTCAAAGTTAGCTTTTCCTTAAAATTTATACGGTTTTCCTTCTTTTTTTTCTATCCTTCGTCTTTACTATCACATTTTTTCTTGTTTTTGATTTATTTTGGAAAGTCAAGCCCTCTGGCACCCCCACCCCACCCGATAAAAACGCCCATACTTCGACGAAAGACAGTCAAACAAGAAGAGGAAGGGTTGAAGGAAGGCCATAACAACGATGGAAAGTGTTTGGAATTTAGAGACAATAAAAATCATTTATCGTGATTTCCTCGCGTTCCAATATATTACCAAAGATTGAAGACAAATGAGTTTACAACAAGGATTAATTATGTATGTACTTTCAATAATAAGCATGCATGAACTTCTCGAAACCGTCAACAAAATCAGTTTAAGAAGGGAGAATCTCGAATATTTGAGGGCGTCTTCGGAAACTTTTTTGTTGCAACTGGATGTTTTTCCGCGGATATAAGAGGGAACCCGAAGTAGGTAGATATTCTGGAAATCGTCCTCCTTCGTCATTATTACATATCTATTTCAATTCTACATTGACTTAATTTCATGTTCTAGGTACGTGGTCTTAACGACTCAAAGCGGTCTGATAGATCCCGCTTAGTGTTGCTGATTTGTAGACGCGTCACAAATATGCTCATATGGATCCAAATGTAAAACTTTAAGATTTAAAGAAAGAAAAACGGGTGGCTGTTGCTGCAGAGTAATCATATTTCCTCCGTGTATAACTGGACAAATTATAGTATTAGTACATATTCCGAGAAAATAGCAGAATTAAGGCCCCATACACCCAGATTTGAGATGAATCCATCTTTAAAATGAGCGAGTTGGGTCCTGATTTCCGTGAGACAGCTTCCATTGTTTTGCAGTTGATGTATACCAAAGAAACCGAGTCTACAACAGTCATTGGAACAGTAAAGCCATTTATTCCGTAAAAGAGTTAATATTCCTTGAACCATTCTCATTAAGAAATTAATGTTCCAGAATATCTACCTACTTCAGGTTTCCTCTTATATCCGCGGAAAAACATCCAGTTGCAACAAAAAAGTTGCTGGAGACGCCCTCAAATATTCGAGATTCTCCCTTCTTAAACTGATTTTGTTGACAGATTCGAGAATTTCGTGCATGCTTATTATTAAAGGTACATACATAATTAATCCTTGTTGTTAACTCATTTGTTTTCAATCTTTGGTGATATGTTGGAACGCGACATTTATCACGATAAATGATTTATCGTCTCAAAATTCCAAACACTTTCCCTCGTTGTTATTAAGGTCCATGTATATAAGGTCTGGCCGGTAGCTTTCGGCTCCCCGCGTTGGTTCACAGTTTGGGAACCACTTCTCCGTTTAAAACCATTGATCCAAGATGGCGGCGAACTCTGGAAGAATGTTAAAGTAAATGGGGGTATGGGTTCCCAAAATTCGGATTTCCCGAGTTGGCGCTGCCGGCCAGACCTTATATATATGGACCTTGGTTGTTATGGCCTTCCTCTTCTTGTTTGACTGTCTTTCGTCGAAGTATGGGCGTTTTTATGGGTGGGGTGGGGGTGCCAGAGGGCTTGACTTTCCAAAATAAATCAAAAACAAGAAAAAATGTGATAGTAAAGAAGAAGGAAAGAAAAAAAAGAAGGAACAGCTTTTTTACTCGAGTCATTTTTTCGTGTTTTGCGTTGTAAGCGAGTTATATCGATGTGTTTTTTCGGGTTTTTTGGCAGTGTTTTTATAAGAAGAAATTGTTTTTTTTGTTTTAAAAATTTTAGTATATATCGTGGAGGATGTTTTTAGTTCATATGCTCTTTGCCTTGAATTTTCCTTGTGTTTTACGTGTTTTACGAGCTATTTATTTCTTATGGGATTTTACAAGTGAAAGACAAGGATGGCGTATTGGTATAATTGCTCTTTCTTTGTTTTACACGTACACTGTTGCTTAGGTACTTTATTTATTTATTTTCTTGTTTTATCAGCTGCTCTTATTCAGATTTATTCCTCATTACCGTTACAAAGATTACACATTTTTCAATCTTTGTACTGTAATCTTTTTCTCATGGTCATTTTTATTTAAATGTTGAACAGCTGATAAAAAAAAAGAAAATTGAATAATTCAAAGAAATCATAACATAACCTATTTATTGAAATTTGTGAAAAACTTATATAACCTAGCTTTTATTTCTCACTTGCATTGTAAAGATTACACATTTCTCTGTTGGTAATATAATCTTTTTCACAATTATATTTGGATTTTGAGCAGCTGATAAAATAAAAAATAAAAATTCAGAGAAAAATTCAACGAAAATTATAACCTATATTTAAATTTGTGAAAAAATGATTTAACCAAGCATGGAATCTACTTCGTCTTACCGGCTCGCCGGGAGGCATTTTAAGCGTGCCGTATATATACGGTACGCTTTTTGTTTTCATTTTCATATCTAATATATAGGTTGCATGCTTTGCTTATGGCAAAACCTTGGCGGGAAAGGTTTGAAAAATTAAAAACGTGTTTTCTTGAAACTGGTTTCATTAATCGTTAATTTATTGCTGCAATCCAGGAGGTCTCGGCGTCTATTTTCTTAAAATTGTAAAAGTTTTGGTATTCCTGTTAATTTCAATAAGTTATTAAGCGTCAAAGTCGAATTCCTTTGAACGAGAATTCCATACAGGTCCAGCAACCTAAGTCATTTGTGCCAACCTATGAGTCAAAATTCCAAGGCAGGAGGGGTGGAAACATCCTTCACAGAAACCCTCTTTGCCCCTCGGTTTTGGGCTCCACCGGTCACGAGATTTCTTCACGGTTCATTAAGCGGAGAGATTTGTGAATGTGTGGGAGAGAGAGGGTGTTAGAGAGGCTTTGTGTCTCGGATCTCGGAGGGTCTGAGGACTCATAAAACTGTCAAAATCTATTTGACGACGGTATCGAAAAGAAGTGACGGCGAGGTATTGATGAAGAGCGGGGGGGGGGTATAGAAAAGAGAGGGCTCATTCATATCCTTAAGGAGACCTGTTTAGTGATGACGTCACCATCAAAATAGGTTCTAAACAAATGCTCTATCTCGCTCACTCTCGTTGATTTACCTATAAGAAATCAGATCCAAATTTTCGAACGCATATTCATGCTAGTTAAAGAACAGTTTTCTCAAATTTTATTGCACCATTAGATTCCACGTACCTTAAAGTATTTTTCACTCTAACATAATTCCTAAAAGATCACAAGCGAATTTACAATCACAGTTATACCGAAAGATGTTCTACGTTTTGTCTTACGTACGGTGTTCTAACCGAAAATCACATTCCATAAGCGCTAACTTCCATTTAACAAGGCGATTAGATGCATTGTTTAATGGAGTGTTATGTAAGTGTATGAAAGGCTTACAGTCGGTCACCAAAGTGAATTTTCGCCCATACAGATATATCATAATGTACAAACATTAAACAACACCAAGTATCGAGACATTTTTCTGATCCTTAGTTCAAAAAACACGATGTGGTCATTTTGTCGGAAGCAAACATAAAAAATTCAACCCATTTCAAATTTCCACAGTTTGAGTACTTGACAGTTTCCGTTAAACGGTCAAATCTTAAGAGCACCAACATTATTTGTTTGAGCAAAGACGATCTGTATGTTGTTGCTTTCAAAACACTTAAAGACTCATCAAACATTGTTTCATTATTTGTTTTAAAAAAAGGACTATTGTTCATTGTCAGCGGATACAAATCACCCAATGTTTCGAAAAAAAAATTCGTTGAAACTCTCTCATATGTCACAAAATGTATTCCCCTCAATGCTCAAATATTTTAATCGGAAATTTCAACTACAATAATTTAGTGGCTAATAATACGGCCTTTCTAGAAA
>CAMTDV010000245.1:0-37121 GCA_947069175.1 Scalesia atractyloides
AAGAGCAGTATGCAAACAACCGCTTCAAAGGTGCCGAAAGATCTTGATAGCTAAGTCTCAAGGCTGGGATGACTTCACCTTCAACTGGTGATCTCCATATCTCACTTTCTAACACTCCCTTCCATGAATCTTCATCTTTTTTTGTCCTCAGTGATGTCCCAAGTGTGATCAACGCCAAAGGCAATTTTTTACATTTTTCCACGATACCTTCGCCGTGCGGTTTAAGTGACATATGTGAATCAAAATTTCTTACGCCTAATGCATGTAGAGCAAACAAAGATAGAGCATCATCATCTGAAAGGCTCTCCATCTGCGTGCATAGAGAATTATAAGCCAGCTTTTTTAGCAATATATCCTTTCGTGCTGTTATGAGGATCTTACTTCCTGGCGAACATGTATAAAACGGCCTGACGAGGGTTTTCCAATCCTCAGGACTCTCACTCCAGACATCATCTAACACCAACAAAAATCTTTTTCCTGTTAGTTGATCTCTAAGAGCTTCTTGTAGTTTATCAAAATTTTCATGTTCCTTCTTTACCTCACCTCCAAAAGCAACAAAGATCTCTTTGCTTCTAACAGAGACATTAAACTCATCTGAGATGCAAATCCACGCCTTGAGTTTGAAGTGATCCTTGACTTGTACGTCATTATACAAAAGCCCAGCTAGAGTAGTTTTCCCAAGCCCACCCATACCAATTATGGGAACAATGCTATAGTTTTGATCACATGGTTCATCAGCCGGTAATAATAACTGTTGAACCAGTGCCTCTTTCTGAGCTTGGCGTCCAACAATGCTAGATGGATCAAAAACAGAGGTTTGTAATCTTCTATTATCATCTTTTGGCCTACTAATATCCTCTGTCACACTCAAACCATACTCATCTTTCTGCTTAAGTAGACCTTCTAACTTGGCGTTAATACGATCTAACTTGTCATGCATCTTAATAGTTGGTGAGAAGTTTGTGAAACAACTTGGGATCAGCTTTCTTACCTTGCTGGTCATGCCTTCTGAGTCGTGGGTGAACTTACAATGCATAGCATCTGTTGCCCAACCATCGAGTACGTCATCCATGTCATACGCCAAATGCTGGAGATCATTCAACCATACTTTCACAAGTGGACTGGTTACCTCCTTCTGATAAGCATCAGTAAGCACAGCTTCGATGAGTTTGAACGAGTTCTGACATTTCTCAATCTCAGCACCAATTCCCTTGTAGCGAGCGATGCTACTCGAAGTTTCAGAGACCAGCTTCTCAATGAGCACAGGGAGGAGGGCAGAAATCATGGGTTCAGCCATTGATTATGATGAGATTATTGAAATTGGTGTGGATGAAATTGTTGTTAATTGTTGCGTTGTTAATAGTGGTTCATTCATTCATTCATTGGTGGGTGAAGGTTTGTATTATTGTTTTTGACCATGCAAATCAGGAGTGGATAAGCTTATCTCTTCCATGTGGTATCATTTTACTTTCAGTTTTGATGGAAATAATGGGTTTGCATATAACCTCAAACCAATCTTATCTAGATGGGTGGACCTCACCAGCTAAGATGATTGGTTAGGGTAGGGTCAACTTTTGAAGCTGATTTTCATAATTAGTTCTGAACATTATAAATTTTCTTTACATCTTTGTAATCCATATATAATAGTATATTAATTATGTGAGTAATTATTAAGTGTAAGATTTCAAACTTCTTACTGTTTTGGTAATGTTTAATAGTTATATGTATTGTTATCAGACGTTGCAAACGGACGGGTTAGATAATTGTTCAAACAAATTTGGTTTAAAACACGTAATTCTTTTGCGCTGCTATAAGCAGTTCCAACTTATTTTTGGCTGTTTCTTCAATTTTGACACGAAACCCCTACAAAGGCTATAATTTAGTAACATTCATAAGATATCAAACACAATAAAAAGAAAAAGAAAAAAAAGAGTATGTTCATATTTTGAAATTTAATTCATAAAATAGAAGTCTTGACATAATTGCAGGTTGATTAGACATAGGTACAAAAAAACAAGACAAATCCAGTTTCAATGATTCTTTAGCATAAACATTTTGACAGCATATGAACATTCACCCTGAAGTGAGATACAATCTCTTTCTTCAGGACTACAAGATCAAGGATCAATCTTTTTAAGGGTTTTGTCGTAAATGGGACAAAATGGTTATTCATGCGGGTCCCACAACGAAAAAAGCGGCTTCTTATTTCCTCTTGCCTATAGTTAGCAGTTCAAAGCTTCTTAGGGCGTCATCCCGACCACCTCTTGATGAGGGTACAGCCCGTGTGAAAGATGACTTGGACTCAAACCCAGGTTGAGAGTGGAGCCTTTGAGTGGTTGATATGCGACCGCTGCCTGAACCTAGCCGGTTTGACCGGTTCTCACTAGGCTCACCAGATGAGCTAGGTCTGCTGCTTGATACGGCTGCTCTTTTTGAAGTACTACTGGTTCGTGTGATGCGAGCTCTATCCGAGTCACCTTGCTGAATATACAAAAAAGTGTAATGTTATGCATAAGAGACAGACCAAAAAACCACCATCAAAAGGTCCATAAAAACAAGTCATATAAGTATACCATTTATGTAAGTAAATTTGTTTAAACTAGTGGGTTACCACCCGTGCTCTGCAGCAGGTTCAAAATGTATATAAAAGTAAGCAAATTGCGAGAGTTAATGTTGTTTAATGTTTTAGTTAAGGGGCTAAACATGCCATTATTAAAGTTGAGGGGTTAAAGTTGTTTATTATTAAAGTTGAGGGGCTAAAGTTGTTTAATATTAGAGTTGAGGGGCTAAAGTTGTTTACTATTAGAGTTGAGGGGCTAAAATTGTTTATTATTAAAGTTGAGAGGCTAAAGTGTTTTCGTTAAGGGGCTAAACATGTCATTATTAAAGTTGAGGGGCTAAAGTTGATTAATGCCAAAGTTGAGTGACCAAAGTTGATTGATGTGATAGAATAGCATATTTTTGTTATTTGTAGTATATATATATATATATATATATATATATATATATATATATATAGGGAAGGGTTTAAATGAGAACGCTAAATATCGCGAGAACCATTAGAACGAATGAAAAAACCACTAGAACTTTGTCAAAAACAAGTGAAATTCAAAATTTTTTTTTTACACTTGTCATTATTATTCGAATACAATCTAGAATTTTAATTTACACATTAAAATTTACGTGAATTCGGAAATAAAGAAAATTTACACGTGTAAGTTTGTCATTTACACATGTGTAAATTTGTTATATTTACACATGTGTAATAATCTAATAAGAGTGATTTTGAGAGGAGAAATGAATTATTTGATATTGTAATTTCTTTTTTTGATGTTGCATTTTAATTAAAATGATGATTGTATTAAAAAAATGGTTTTGATTGGTTTTCTCATCCGTTCTCACGATTATCGCAATATTTAGCGTTCTCAAGAAAACCCTCCTCTCTCTCTCTCTCTCTCTCTCTCTATATATATATATATATATATATATAATTTGGACACAAACAATGCAAAGGATACAGGATACTAGAGGTCGGAATTCCTAACAATTTACTTAATAGTGAATTGATTTAGGTTGCGATTTATCTCAAACAAGTGAAGTAAAAAATAATAAGCTTAAAAAATGAGTTAAATGGGTCACGCAGGTCAAACGTTGTGCAAAGTCTATTTTTAATGCAAACAACCTTCCAAATCATTTTTTTTCAAAGAACTAAAACTATTATTGTAATAAACAATAATACTATATTTCATAGTAACCTAATTCGTGGTTCCCTCTGGTTCGGGTACGCAGTTCGCTCTGGTTCGCGATCCGCTAGTTGGGACGAATTCGGTTCGGAGGCGGTAGGTTCATTTCGGTACGATCCGGTACGATTCAGTTCGGTGTACTATTCCGTCCGGTTCGGTATACACAAATTAAAGCAAAAATTACTAATTTCATAAATCCAAATGATTAAAACATATTATCCAAATAGTAAACTTCCGTTTTGTTTTGCTCCTGGTTTAGGCACTTTAATGGTTTTGCCCCAATGCTTTAAAAATAGCCAGTTTGCTCCCTGATCTATGAAGCTCATTATCATTTTACTCCCCTCCCTAAACGACATCCATTTCCACCGTTAAATCCTGGTCATGTGCCTCTCACATGAGGGGCATTTCAGTCTTTTCTTATTCTATCAATTTTTATTTAGTACTTATATATAAAAATTAAAAAAAACTACCACCCTCAATTGAAACGTATAATTGTAATTAGGTTTTCTTATTGAATAATGAAGAATACAAGGCCCTATATATAGATAAACTAATTACAACTTGGTACCCTTAATAATAATAAACTTGTCTAATTTAAATAACTTAGTCTAACATCCCCCCGCAAGTTGAGGGCGGGGAACGACCTGCAACTTGGACCGTAGAAACTCAAATCTTTGTGAAGGTAGAGCCTTTGTAAACACATCAGCAATTTGATCATTAGTGGAGATGAACTTGGCATTCAGCTTCCCTTGAGTAACTTGTTCACGAACAAAGTGATAGTCTATTTCAACATGTTTTGTACGAGCATGAAACACTGGATTAGCAGAGAGATAGGTTGCACCAAGATTATCACACCAAAGCGTTGGTGCCTTGCTAACCAGACCGAGCTCATGAAGAAGAGATTTCAGCCAAATCAGTTCTGCTACAGTATCAGCGATAGCCTTATATTCAGATTCTGTTGAAGATTGAGAGACAGTTCGTTGTTTTCGAGCAGACCACGAAATAAGATTAGAACCCAGATAGACAGCATATCCCCCCGTGGAACGACGATCGATAGGGCAACCAGCCCAATCAGAATCCGAGAACGCCCGAAGACTAGTGGCCCAATGAGAGTCAGAAAAGGCTTGTAGCGTAGACCCCGTGTTGTGACGAAATAAGAGACCCAAATCAGCCGTTCCCTTCAAGTAACGCAGAATACGTTTCACCCCAGCCCAATGATTCTCGGTAGGAGCATGCATGAATTGACAAACCTTATTAACTGTAAAAGCAATGTCCGGACGAGTTAAAGTTGCATATTGAAGAGCACCGACCGTTTGCCTGTATCTAGAAGGATCATCAAGTAACGGACTATCATCAGGTAAGAAAATCTGAGAAGTACTCATAGGGGACGACACGGGTTTGCAGTCTGCAAGGCCTGCACGATGAAGAATATCAAGAATGTATTTTCGTTGAGATAGGACCAGATCCGAACCATGATGCACCACTTCAATGCCCAAAAAATAATGTAATGGACCCAGATCTTTAATTGCAAACATAGAGCTCAAGCGGTCAATAACAGCAGTAACAGCCCCAGGGTGATTGCCTGTGATGATAATATCATCTACATAGACAAGAAGGTAAACCAAAGTACCATTTCAGTTTTGGACCAGTGAAAACCCAATTGTTAAAGAGCCGTTGATAATTTAGTAAACCAAGCACGAGGAGCTTGCTTGAGACCATACAAAGATTTGTGTAATAAGCACACATGATCTGGCCTAGTTGGGTCAACAAAACCAGGAGGTTGTCTCATATAGAATGTCTCCTGAAGATCACCATGCAGAAAGGCATTCTGCACATCTAATTGTCTGAGAATCCACTTGTTGGTGACAGCTAGGGATAAAATAGTCCGAACCGTAGCAGGTTTGATTACTGGGCTGAAAGTCTCATGATAGTCAACTCCATGTTGCTGGTGAAAACCTTTAGCAACAAGTCGTGCCTTGTACCTGCTGATGTTCCCACTTGCATCCCCTTGCAATCAACCAAGTTAGTATGAGGGGCAGGGGGAACTAACGTCCATGTCCCATTCCTATGTAGCGCATCCAACTCTTCAGCCATGGCTTGGCGCCATTCTAAAGACTTATTAGCAACGGTAAAGGAGGTGGGCTCAGCGGGTAAGGTAGGGGTAGTGGTGGCAGTATAGGCAGCGGGATTATAACGAGTGGGTGGCTTGGGGTTAGGACGAAGGTTGGATGGGCGAGGTCTAGGTGCTTGGGTGGGTTCTGTGGGTTCGGTGGAGGGTTCGGGTGGGTCTGATTGGGTAGGTTCGGGAGGTGCAGGAGTGGGAGGTATAGGAGGAGTATCGGTTTGTAGTTGTGGGTCTGATTGGGTAGGTTCGGGAGGTGCAGGAGTGGGAGGTATAGGAGGAGTAGGTGGTGTGGGTGCAGCTGGAAAACCGGGTGGTGGGTCAGGAAATATTGAGACGGGTGGGGAAGGTTGTGGTGGTGTTTGGGTAGGTACAGGTTTATTATATGGAAAGACATGTTCATTAAAGCGAACATGTCGGGCAATGTATATTCGTTCGGTGGATGGGTCCAGGCATCGATAGCCATGATGAACAGGGCTGTAGCCAAGAAAGACGCAAGGAGTGGATCGAAATTCAATTTTGTGACGGTTATATGGACGAAGATAAGGAAAGCATTGGCATCCAAAAACACGAAGAAAAGAGTAGTCGGGTTTTCGGTGAAATACATGTTCATATGGAGATTTGTTAGAGGAGACACGAGAGGGAAGTCGGTTGATTAAGTAAACGGCTGTCTCAAAAGCAAATTGCCAGAAACGTTGGGGAAGACTGGATTGTGCAAGAAATGTAAGTCCGGTTTCCACAACGTGCCGATGACGACGCTCGACCATCCCATTTTGCTCACTTGTGTGAGGACAAGAGCGGCGATGAATGATACCGTGACTGGTACAAAAGGATGTAATCGTACGAAACTCTCCCCCCCCCAATCAGATTGAATGCATTTAAGTTTGGTGTTAAATTGTCGTTCTACTAGTTTAATAAAGTTGGTTAGCACATTGTAAACATCTGATTTTTGAGCTAGGGGATAAAACCACAT
Organism: Scalesia atractyloides; assembly: GCA_947069175.1. NCBI lineage: Eukaryota > Viridiplantae > Streptophyta > Magnoliopsida > Asterales > Asteraceae > Scalesia > Scalesia atractyloides. Next base: position 6,839 of record CAMTDV010000245.1, read on the forward strand.
GTATCTAGAGTAGTGATCCACACATAACAAAAAGAAACGATAACCATCAACAGACAAATCGGGCGACGGCCCCCAAACATCACAATAAACAAGATCTAACAAATTTTTGCTACGAAAAGATGAGTCTGATAAAGATAATTTTGACGACTTGCCTAGTTGACAAGAAGTACATAATGTATTTGAAAGCTTGTCAGTAATAGGTAAAGAACAATGAGAGATAATTGAACGAAAAACTTGAGCATGAGGATGTCCTAAACGTTGATGCCAAATGCTAGAAGAAGCTTTGACAGCCGTGAAAGCGACTTTAGGGATAGACTGGAGCTGAGGAAGACGAATGGAGTACAAACCCTGTTCACTGGGACCCGTTAGGAGGATTGTGCATGTAGACTCGTCCTTCACAACAAAATAAGACGAGTGAAATTCAAAGAAAACATCATTATCCACACAATTTTTGAACGGACAAAAGGTTTTGTTTAAGGTCAGGAACGTGAAGTATATTAGATAATTTAAAGGTTTTGTTAGGCGAGTAAATAGTTGAGGAGCCAATATGAAAGATAGGTAGTGGGTTACCGTCACCAATAAGTAAAGAATCATTACCAAAGTAGGCCTCCGAGTTGTCAATGCTAGATAAGTCTGGAGTGGCATGTCCATTGCATCCGGTGTCAGGCTTCCAAGTGAATCCTGATTGGGAGGCAACATCAGAGTGAGCAGCAAAGTTGGCTTGTGGTGCTGCACGAGATTGGTTCAGTTGATTTGGACATTGAGATGGGAGATGACCAATGCCACAACGGTTACAGTGGCCATAGACTGTGTTCTGTGTTGACGCCCAAGAGAATTGACGAGTGCTAGTGTTGTCCTGATTGCGGTTATTTTGGCCACCACGAGAGTTACCACGGGAAGAACCACGAGAGCCACGGTTGCCTCTGTTGTTGTTAAAGGAGCGAGACCCAAAGTAAGCTTGTGGTTGTGAAGAAGATGCAGGATGAAGTTGATATCCCAACTGAGAAGCCATGAGTTGAAGATTGTGAAGTTGTTGCCGTAGGGAATCAATATTTGGCTGTGGAGGAGTTGGGACAGCAGCTGTAAGAGGCTGTTGTGAGGTTGTGGCAGCCGCAAATAAGGCGTGTGGCGCCTGCTGATGGGTGGCCAAGATCTTTGTGATCATGTAGTCATGATCACTTAGTAACCCGTGTAGTTCAGTAAAAGTAACAGGAGGGGAACGAGCCAATAAGTTGGCTTTGAGGCCATTATATTCGTCACGAAGGCCGGTAACAGTTAACATGACCAGATCTTTTTCCTTCATCGGTTCTCCTATGTTGGCAAGGGCAGTAGCATACTCTTGAGCCCGGGCCAAATAGTTAGCCGGTTTTTTTATCACCCTTCATGGTGATACGCAGCAGTTGGCTTTTGAGAGTAAATTCATGAGAGGAAGAAACGGGTGCATAAGCGCGTTCAAGTGATAACCATACCTCACGAGAAGTGTGTCCTTGAACATGCTGAAAAGACTCCTCAGAAACTGTGTTGACAATAAGCATACGGACATGAGCATCATTGGCAAGCCATGGAGCGTAACTCGGGTTGACAGTGGTGGTTGTTCCAGTTGTAACATCCTTTAATGGGCAAGGGATGGGTACCATTCACGTAACCGAGTAGGTTATGAGAGGCAAGGAAAGGTTCGACTATTTGTTTCCAATAGCCATAGTTTGTAGGTTTTAGGTTGAAAGCAAACTTGTGAGAGTTATGGATAGCTTTTTCCTGATTTATAAAGGTTGTGATGGCAGCCATAATAATCGGCTGTTAGGGTTGATAGCTGCAGCAGGATAGCACAGTATTGGTAATCGGCTGTTGGTTTGGTGATCGGCTTGTGGCGGCTGTTAGGTTTAGTAATCGGCTGTTTGCGGCTGTTAGGGTTGATAGCTGCAGCAGGATGGCACAGGATTGATAATCGGCTGTTGGTTTGGTGATCGACTGTGGATGTTAGAATCCACAGGATTGGTGATTAGCTGTTTGCGGCAGATTTAGGGTAGAAGAAGGAGGCTGCGGCAGATTTAGGGTAGAAGAAGGCTGCGGAGCGTATAAGCTCTGATACCAAATTGAAACGTATAATTGTAATTAGGTTTTCTTATTGAATAATGAAGAATACAAGGCCCTATATATAGATAAACTAATTACAACTTGGTACCCTTAATAATAATAAACTTGTCTAATTTAAATAACTTAGTCTAACACCCTCTTTCATAACTAATTGATGTATCTAACAGTTCTTTAAATTAGAAAAAAACATACATGAACATATCTAACAGTTCTTTCAATTAAAAAAAACATATATGAACATAATCATTCAATTAACAGTTCTCTTCTCACAATCATCGATCACCTCCCACCATCTCCACCTGATAACTACAACCTTGCACACCCCCACCGGCCACCACCTTGCGCCACCACCTGACCTCCACCTTGCACCACCCCACATGAGCACCACCGTGCACCACCCCACCTGACCACCAACATAAACCACAAACATCGGAGATCTCTGAACACCACCCAACGACGCTTCAAATGGACTCCATCGTTACCGTCATAATCCGAGTGTGTAAAGTCGCCGGAGCACCTGAAACCACAAGAACCGGCTGGAACTTACGTGGATCTAAAGAGATTCAAAAGGTAGAGAGAAGATCTAAGGCCTTACAGGAAAACTGCGGCTGCCATAGCCGAAAACGACGCTTCCGCTGCTCTGATCGGAAAGCGACGCCAATAATGGGTTCAGAAGGCTCGATTTAGGGGGTTCACCAAAACACCACCGTGAATTTAGGGGGGAGCTCCGCCGGTTTGCCGCCCGAGTCCGGCTGCCGGTTCTTGAGAGAGAAAGTTGGAGTGTGAGGGTTAGAGAGAGAAGGTAAGGTGCTGTTTGGTTTTTCTGCAGGAAAAGGTCTGCAGTCTGCGGACCACATCTGCAGGCATCTGCAGGAGAAGAGGTGGACCAAATGTCTGCACTCTGCAAGGAGAAGAGGGTTTGTTTTTTTCTACAAAAACCTTTCTCTTCTCTTCTCTACTCACACACAAACACACACAGACCATTCATCTCTCTCTGCCTTCATCTACCACCACCACCACCACACCGCCACCACCTCATCTACCACCGTCCACCTACCACCACCACAACCAACAACCACCGTTAAGCACCACTGCCCCCTGTCTCCTGCCGCGAAGCCAAGCACCACCGCAAACCCACCACCACCTCACCAGCTCCGCCATAGCACCACCGCCTTCGTCTCCTGCCGCTCCCTCTCTCTCTACGGTCTCTCTCTCACCAATCTCTCTTCTTTCTCTCTACGATCTCTCTCTTCTTTCTCTCTCTTTCTCTACGGTGGTGATGTATCAGGTGGCGGTGGTGGTGGCAGTTGAAGATGGTGGCGGAGTTATTTGGGGGTTTTGTCGGAGGTGGAGGTGGTGTCGGAGGTGGAGGTGGTGGCAGAGGAGGTGGTGTCGGAGGTGGAGGTGGTGTCGGCTGAAGAGGAGAAGAGGTTTGAAGAGGTTTGCAGACTTAGGGACATGTCTGCTAAGAGGTAAAATGTGAGAAGCTCTTCCGGAAAACAAACGAGCTGCAGACCTCAAACGTCTGCGCGCATCTGTGCGACGCAGCCATAAGTGGCCAGAAACAAACACCACCTAAGTGTTTGTGTGTGGTGTGAGGGTTAGAGAGAGAAGGAGATGGATTGTATTTTTTTAGGTAATAATAAAAAATTCTTATAATATGTAAAATTACTGAATTACCCTTGCTTTGAACTGAAAAGACAAAAGTACCCTTACTTTTAACAACAAAAATGAATGGAGTTAAGGCCGGGGGTATATTAGAGAACCAATAGAAACATCAGGGAGTGAAATGACTATTTCTAAAGGATTGAGACAAAACCATTAAAGTAAACAAACCACATGGAGCAAAATGGAAGTTTACTCTTATCCAAATGATCAAAACATATTTACCAAAAGCCATTGAACTTTGAAGTATTAGATAAGGATTTGAAGATGTGTAACTGAAGGTGTGAGATTGAAGATGAAATCAGCAGGTATACATAATTGATTCTAGGTTTTGGTAATTGATAAGAATTATGGAAACGACGATACATAATCTAGGTTTTTTTCCCCACTTTTCACAGTCCCGCCAAGTTTGTTATACGTATTCCCGCCGTTTCCAACCCTAATACGTATAGAACCTCGAAATTCGTATACATGAAATCGGAATTCGCTGAATTGAAATCCGGAATACTCTGTTTTAAAAAACGAAATTTGCTGAATTGAACCCTCAAAATACACCGAATTGAACCCTAGAATACACCGAATTGTACCGTACTAATACGCATACGAATTCCGTATGGTACGAAACGTACCAATACGAAATTCGCCAACTTTTGAGCGAATTAGGTAACTATGCTATATTTTTAACCATAATTAACGCATAAAGTTTTTGTTAAAAGTTTAAAATACAGTATTGTGTGCAAGTCAAACCAACCTAACCCATTCCAACACGTACTAAAATAACCCATTACATGAAGCGCCCCAGCCCACTCGTCTAGCACCCTCTTAGTATTTCATTGAGAGCATTAGCATGTGGCCATAGTTGTCAATAGCGATCGCTACGCTTGCTATAGCCCTCTCTAGCGATAGATAGCGATGGTGGCGACCTTTATTTTTATTTTTTTTAATATAAATAACAATTAAAGCTAGCTATAAAATAGCTGGATTTTAGGTTTTTGTTAAATATACATGTAAAAAAGTGTATATACCAGGGTATTTTGATATGATATACATACAGAATTTTATTAAAAATTTTTCTAGTGTATCACTATTTATAAAATAATCTTATCGCTATTTGTCGCTATTCGCCATTAACCTTTGCATGTGGCTCCACAAATTCTTTTCTTATGTAACTAGAATATCAAAAGGAAGATATAAATGACTACTTATATTTATTTTACCAAAAGATCAATGACACGTCATTAGAGAAAGTTGTGTGAATTAGGACATCTCACCATTTCTTTGGATGGTGTTGCGTGTTCTGAAGATCGGTGTCTTGAGTATTCTCCATGCAAACCAGTACGCCTAGCAAATGACTCCACCGTGCCTGAGAATCTATCTCTAACCTTTGGTTTCACTAAAACATATAAATTTAAAAATATATCAATTATCACCAATTTTTCCAGCCTACTTTGCCAATATCTTATAATCATTATAAAAAAAACATACCATAAAGAATCTTGACATGGTATACATACATACACACACAAACACACTCCTACAGACAGTTACACATGCACGTAAAAAGTCGAGTAGAAAATAAAGAGAAAAGCATACCTGGGGTTTTATCCACTCTTTCTGCTGAAGGCCCGGGATTCAGTGGTAACTTGCCAACCGTCTGATTTTGTGGTAAATGTTTACAATTAGAGGAAGCAAATCCTAAAGAAAAATAGAAAGTATGTAAGAGCGGAATAAATACTTACCCGCCCTCTAGAACTGGAACTGGAACCTGAACCAACTTGGGGATACTTCAAAACGGTCCAGTCAAACACATAGTCAAACTGATAACCTGAAACACAAACACAGCACATAAATCTATTTCAAAAGCATAAAAGATAATAACAATGGCAATGGCGGTGACATTACTGACATCCACTGTTGTTAGTAGCGAGCATAGCGTCCGCTATAGTATTTAGTGTAGCAATGCGTCAATAGGTCGCAATCTGATTGGCGCCTCCATAGTGTTAATATAGCAGGATTATAGGCTTTTTTAATATAAATAACGATAAAATATACTTATAAAATAGCAGTATTTTAGTTTGTTATAAATATACCTTAGGGATGAGTGTTTGGTACTTGGTACCGGTACCGAATTTCAGGTACCGAAATTTTTTTGGTACCGATCGGTACCCACTTTTTGGCGTTTTTGGTACCGGTATTTTCGGTTCAGTTTCGGTTTGGTACGGTGCCGGTATTTTACCGAAATTTACATACAAATACCGGTACCGGTACCGAATACTTTCGGTACCGTTACCGAGCTCATCCTAATTATACATATAAAACAGCACAGTTTGATAAAATATACATATATAATATTTCTAAAATCTTCTTCTAGTGTATTGCTAAACATAAAATAGCGCCAGCTACTTCATTGCTATCACTACGTAGGGTGTTGCTAGCGTTTGCTATTCGCTATTAACTATGGTGACATCATATAAATGAGGAAGAAAAAAGAACATAACTATATAAAACATATTTAGGTTTTCACCTTCTCGAATGAAAAGGTCCCGGAAAAGACTTTTCAGGTATGAATAAGCTGGTGTGTCATCAAACCGCAATGATCAACAATAATGAAAATACGATGTGAATTCAGTTGGATAAGACTTGCAAAGCACCTGCAGATTTTGTTCATTTAAAAGTCACTTTATTAAGAGGTTAACAATAAATTCATGTCATTTAATTATAACAACGAACTGCTTAAGGATACCTCTATAGGAGTATGCATTTTCTTTCCACTAATTTTATCATATTTTTGCTTCTTAGTGCCCGCTTTCAGCCCCTGCCAAGGAAGGCTACAACCACATAAATACAAGAACAAAGTTAGTGAATAACTTTAAAAAGTGAAAACAAAAAACAAAAAATTAAATGAAGTTGTGAAATATTCAACCTTCCTCTCAAGAAATACATGAGCACATAACCAAGAGATGTCAGATCATCCCTCCTACTTTGCTCTACAATTAAGAATAAAAAAAAACCCATGATTAACCAAATTTATTACATAAAATTTGAGCTAGCTGGAATTATTACAGAAAAAACTTCATCATGAAATATTCCCAACAGGCATAATTACTTACCAATGCCAAGATGGGTATTAACACTAGCATAACGGGCAGTACCAGTGAGATTTTTGTTTTCCCTGAAATGAAAATTTGCAGGAACATATCAGTTGTGAAACCAAAACAGCAAGCAAGATAGCAAAAAGAGTAAAATGTCATTTCGTCCTTGAGGTTTGGCCAGTTTTGCAACTTTTGCCCAAAGGTTTGTTTTTTCGCATCTCGATCCAAATAGTTTGAAGTTTTGCTATTTTAACTTCATCCATTTTTCTCCGTAAAGTCAGGGGTACTTTCGTATTTTTTTGTTATCTTAAAGGGTAAATCAGTCTTTTAAATACTCGTGAACTAACGGAAAAAAGGATGGAGTTAACGAGCCGGATGAAAATGGCAAGATTTCAAACCTTTTGGATCCAGATGCGGAAAAAACAACCTTTGAACGAAAGTCGCAAAACTGGCCAAACCACACGGACGAAAATGACATTTTACTTTAGAAAAAAAATAATATCATTTCCACACAAGTTTTGGCATAATCAACTCCAATACCTGTATGGTATATGCTTGTGTGTCTGGGCATCCCTATACTTTTTTGCAAGACCATAATCTATAATGTAAACCTGTTTTGAAATTAAAAAAAAGCAGGAATATGTCGAAAATCAGAATCTTTCAAGAAAAAAAAGAAGGCAGATGAACATAGCAGAACCCATGTTAGGATGAAAGCTAATTACATAGTTTAATTAAAGATGCAATTAAATTCATACACTGATACACATCACATACTACCTTTTTAACAGAAAGATTAACTAAAAGAGTAAAGTAAACGAATAGTCCCTGTGGTTTTACAAAATTTTGGATTTGGTCCCTAGCTTTCCAAAAGTACACGAATGGACCTCGCCGTTTGCACTTTGTAACGCAGTTAGTCCCCAACCAGCAAACTTAAAAGTTTTAGGAGGTCCAAGTTAGAGACTAAACGCGTTACAAAGTGCAAACCACAGGAACCATCATGTACTTTTGGCAAAAATTCGGGATTAAATGCATCACAAAGTGCAAACCACAGGGACCATCCGTGTACTTTTGGAAAGATAGGGACCAAATCCAAAATTTTAAAAAACCACAGGTACTATCTGGGTACATTACTCTAAACTAAATAAATACTCCGAATATTAAACTAATTAAGTTTAAAAACACAAATATCCAAATTAAGCATCGCAATGAAGGCTACATTATAAAGGTCATAACTTGTAAAAGGTCATACCTGATTTGCCTTTCGTCCTAAACCCATCAAAAAGTTATCTGGTTTTATATCACGGTGAAGAAAACTTCTTGAATGCATATACTCAACTCTGTTTATCTGCATAAAGCAATAAAAAAGGTGTAAATGACTAAACGTTGATACAATATGCTCAACTGATCTCATTACACAGAGTGTGATACTTACCATCTGATCTGCAAGCATTAAAACCATTTTCAAAGTGAATTTGCGGTTACAATAATTGAACAAATCTTCTAAACTTGGTCCAAGAAGATCGATAACCATAGCGTTATATTCTCCTCCAACTCCAATCCATTTGAGGTGTGGAACACCAGCTGTGTTAATTTAAAACAAAATGTATCGTAAGTTTTTTGCATAAAAGAAGAACAATATATACAAACATAATAGGCGAGAAACGACAACAAAAAATGAAAAAACATGAAACTTACTTCCTCCTTGAAGAAGCATGTATAATTTGGCCTCATATTGAAGCTGTGGGTGCTTGGTCTTAACAGATTCCTGAGAACAAAAACAAATTTAGCTACATATAAAACAAGTAATGAAATATATTTTAGGTGAAGTTTAGGTAAATATACCCTGCTGGTTTATTTCACAAGATATTACTGCAAAATTAAACTAATTTTGAACCTAGTGTACTATCTTTTACTTTAGCTATCAAGCTTATTTATCTTTACTCTTCAATTCACAGTTAATTTTAAGTTAATTACTCTTTTAGCCACAAATTTTACTGCTACATGCTAATTCTTCGGTTATTTGGTGACTTATGATTTTAATATGATTCCACTACTGATTTGTTGTCTGTATCTTATACCGTTAAGACACTAATTAATTGCCTTTTAATATGATTAAATTTTGAAACTTTGCTCTCTACGTCTCTATGATTTGAAAAATGAGCAAATGCCACAGTGCAAACCAACACTAAAAACTTAAATAGTAATATGCAAAAGTGACTAGAGTAGACAATTCTGACCCGCATGGTCGTTTTTTTAAATCACCATTGGTTGATTTGGGTTTCTTTTTAGTAACTAATGGGTCCAGCTGGGTCATCCTAAATGACAGAATGACATTTACGGTCAAGTTGGTTTGGAATTATAAGAAACGGGTGGAACAGGTTAATGGGTTCAGAAAAAAAAAAAGAAACGCGTAGAACTGGTTAGAAGAGTTCTAGGGTTTCTTCTCATAAGCTTTTCTCTTTCTTCTCTCTAAATCTGAGATCGTCACTGTCACAAAAAATTGGTTCTTAGAAAAATCTCACCAAATCACCATATCAGAAGCTTACAGATTCTCCTCTACTCTGTCTCCATTGCCCACTATCTCTGTGTTCCGGTAAACTAGCGACACCAACCACCATAAAGTTGGTGGCGTATCAAACGGCGGTGTCTCGATGCTATGCGAAGCCGTAACGGATCGACGGTGTAACCAATGAGGGTGCAAATGGTCACTCAATGGCTGACAGTTACGAACCCAAACGAGTCGACATATGCGAGAGATTGGGTGGAGGGATTACTGAATTGGAACCGCATGAAGTATGAATTGTCGCTGCCTCGCTGGAAGAAACAATCGTTGGTTGTTCTTTTCTCAATTAGTATGTTTGAATATTTGATTTGAGTTTATTTGCTTTTTAATTTTTTCTAAAATAAAACTGCTATAAATTTCTATTCAACATCTGTTACAATTTCAATTTCAATTTTAGTTAAGAAAACTAAGGTTTTACCATAGAGATTCTAATACTGCAGGGTTCAGACACCAATTCGTAAAATGACCCGTTCTGACCTGAACCCAATCTGACCCGAACCAAAATGACCCTTTCTTTAATATGACCCGAACACGTTTTGACCGTCACTACACCCGACCCGACAATTTTGCAAGGCATATGCAAAACAGACACCAGGAACTTAAATTAGCTAAATAAATTATCCACTAAAGTAAAGAAACACAGTGCAGTACCTAAAAAGAATCATATCAAACCACAAAACCAACTGTAATGTTAGTTGTAGTTCAAACATAAGTAATTTGCATCATACCAGCATTTGCATAAATAAATAAAAAACCCTAAATACGTACCAGTTTAACAGCAACTTCTTCTTTAGTCTGAAGATTCACACCTGCAAACAACAACAATAAACCCATCACACTTCACAAATGCAACAAAACCGTATAACAACAACCATTAAATCACACTAACAAAAAAAATACCCAAATAAAGCTCTCCAAAAGATCCACTACCAATCATCCTACAAAGCTTAAACTTCCCACCAATCACATGATCCATAATGAAACCCAAATCAAACAAATCCTAATCACTTATAATAATTTCACCATCAAAATCTAAGATCTCCAAAATGCACTCAGATCCATACCAACAATACTAAAGCAGAAAACTATTTATTGATGGGTCAATTAAAACAATTAAAATAACCCTAGAATCTACACCATCTGTAAAACATTAAAGCAGCAAACTTTTGCCGAAAAGATTGAATCAAGATACTATTTTCTTGAAATAAGTGATCAAGAACACTTATTAACGGTGATAATGCACTGAAAACTTGTACACAAGTGAAGATTTTTGGAGATTTGGTTGAGATAAAGGGATCTAAGAAGAGGGTGTTGAGTGGAAATTGAGTTTTGGGGTTTGAGATTGCATAGGATCTGCAGGAAGAATGAAAGAAGTGAAGGGGATGATGGATTTTGAGGGAGGGTTGTTAATGAGAAAGTAGGGATAAAAAGGGGGCATAACACTCGAACAAGGAGACTTTTGTTTTTTTATTTTTTTTTTTTTTGCCGAATTTTGGGTGTTGAAATTGTTGGTTTGTGTTGCTTTTGCTTGCTTGGTTAAAATTTAGAAAAATGACTAGGTACAAGAGTTATTTATGCTTATTGGTATAGTAGTTTATTTGTTTATTTTTTGTAAAGTTGGGTAAAGTTTTATGTATAAAAATCAATGTTTTAAAAACAGGTTTTATAATTATATTGGGTTGTGATGTGAAACAGTTCAACCAGGCTACTACTTAACTCTATGATTTCATAAATTTCAGATTTTCTCAAAATAGAATTTGTGTAACTGGTGATGGTTTTATCGAAAAAACAACTATTTTCTTGTAAAATATTAAGCATTTTTATTACTTATAAACAATATTACATTGGACGAGGTGGGTATCAATTTCAAGAGTGATGGCATATTGAAATGGAAGGCACTAGCTTAATTGCTGGAAATATGGAAGGTCAGTATTGCCTTAATATCGTAATTTATTAAAACTAAAAAAATCAAATTTTAAGATAATGCAAACCGGTTCGACGGTTTAAACCGGTAGAACCGGATTTACCGCGGTACATAAGACATACTATATTTAGGTTTTACCGGCTTTTATCGTACCGGACCCGACTGATTTAACCGGTATAACTGATAGGTTCATGCCGGTATTTAAAGCATTGATAAAAACTCTAAAATTATTTTGTGAGAGTGACTAGACTAGGTTCAAAATTTATTTATGTTGATTGGTACAGTTGCTTATTTATTTATTTTTTTTCTTGTAAAGTTGGGTAAAGTTTTATACATAAAAACTCTAAAAATTTATTTTGTGAGAATGACTAGAAAAGAAAGACACATTTTTGGAGGAAAGAAATTTATGTAAGCGGGCATGAGAGAGGTGCGCTGCGAGATTACCTGGTTTTTTAAACCCTAAAACTTTATTATGGGTGATGCACTAATGTTGTGTTCCGAGTTTTATTAATGAAAGAAAAGAAGAGAATGAATTTAAGGAGAGAAAAGAAAGAGAGTAGAAAGAAAATAGTTACTAAGTTTGAAGAAAATGAAAAGAAAAATTAAGATTTATGTGTTAAAAGTTCTATCCTTCCAAATCTCTCTAATTTGGAATCATGAAGGTATTTAACCAACTCGTGGACAAGGGCGCCATCTGAGGTGGAGATCCATAGTTGTTACATTGTTGGCGGAGGTAAAGCGGTGCATTTTAAATGGAGATTCCAATAGATGGAGTTGTGCAGGGGATTTGTTGGGTCGTTTTAGGGTTCAATCCATAAAGTTGCTAATGAAAAAAGCATTGTTAAAACGGATCCCCCCAGAGAAAGTTAATCTTTTAACTTGGAGAGAGTCTTGAAAAAATTCCAACTAAAGTGACTTTGGCTACGGAAATGTGTACATTCCATCGACGATATGTGATGCTTGCGGGACAACATTGGAATATGCAAACCATATGCTTATTTCGTGTCATGTCATCTGATTGAAGTGATTTGGAGCATGGTGAAAGCGTGGTGTAAGACGGAGGTAACATCAGGTGATTTGGTAAGGAGCCGGTTGCAATTCAAGGTAAATGCACGAGGTAGCAAGAACAATATACGCGGTAAAATATCACCTCTCTCTCCTATAGTTGTGCAATCTAATGTTAGCCCAGTGGCGGATCTAGAAAATCTTTATAGGGGCAACATTTCATACAAAAAGGGGTAACGAAATCGAAAAAAACGTCAAATTTTTCCAAAATTTACACTATCTTCGGAGCGTCAAGGGGTAGCGGGGGCTACCCTAGTAACATGCTAGGTCCGCCCCTATTAGCCATCACGTTACAAATTGTCTGTCACATTAGTGCCACGTAGTCATGAACCCTCATTCACTTTTTTCACCTTTAGCGTGAAATGGCTTCACAAGTAGTCTACCCAACACCCCACTAAAATAATATTTAAAGGAAATAAATAAATAAAATTAAAAAAAACAAGAAATCTGATTGGTTGTCAATTAGTGGGGACCCAGTAAAAAAGTTTATGAGCTGGGGGAATACATGATAATGGAGAAAAGAAAAGCCCAGGCGAAGTTAAGATTGCGGTTTTTTGGTACAGAAATCCCAGATCAATCCTTCACATCCAATTTGCTTGTCTGTTGGCCAAGTAAACTACAAAAAAAAATCAGATTTACATGTTGTAAGACAACAATTATGACATGTTTGTGCATGTTATATGTATGCAGTACGTACGCGTATGTATATATGTGGTGGTGTATACGCATATACACGTGTATATAAGGGCAGGTCAAAATCGCTTAAAAATTTTCCAACAATTTAACAATCACATGACAACAATCCACCACCTAATCATTACTAGGAGTCTAGGACTATACACCACCCTATGTAAAACTGCCATTCTCGTCCTTGTGGTTTGTCTAATTATGCTAGTCAAGGCTAAATTTCAAATTTGTACCATTTCCGTCCCTAACATTCTTGAAACATGCCAGTTTCGTCCAAAAAAGTAACGTCTGTTAAAACCTGCTGTTAAAACCTGCTGGCTTAATTGGACAAACCACAGGGACCAAACTGGCATAACAAACGTTAGTTTTTGGAGGGAACTGGCATGTTTCAGGAATGCCAAGGAGGGAAATGATACAAATTTGAAATTTGGCCTGGACTGACATAATTGGACAAACCACAGGGATGGAAATGGCAGTTAACCCTCTTTTTTTAATTTTGTGCATTTAGATGTAATCATTGCTAAGACTATACACCACCCTAGCAAGGTGCTAGTGTGTGAAAGCTATGACAAAATCACTTGAAAAAATTACCAACTAACAATTTAACAATCACATGACAGCAATCAACCACCAACATGAACTATCCTCGCACGTTCACACCATGTAACTTTGACACCTTAGCAGATACTATTTGATACTTAAAGACATAAGGAACACTCGACCTAAAATACCCAAAAGCACGTCTTGGGCGTAATGTTGTGAATGAAAAGATAACTACGGGTGAAGCATGCTAGGGTGCAGCAATACAAAAAGGGGAGACCTCTTGGTAAGTTTTCAATTACGTAATCACACTGAAACCAAATTCATGAGCAACTTGGGAGCAAAGCGGACAATATTGGTCAGTATGAGGGTTGTACATTACAGTTACACTAATTATGGTTATTATTCACATCATGCATGTGTACAATTTTCATCAGTAAAATATAAAACTATCACATAATGGGTGAGAAAATCAATTATTCTTTATCTTCATCAGATCATAACTAAATATTTAAGAATATAAAAATTGCACAAAAATTATAAATGGGCAACATTTAAAATACATCATGACAAAATCCATAAATGCAATGTAACGTTTTATCATTACAAATAAAGAACTATAAAAAATTCAAAACAAATGAAATCAAACAATTTGATTTTGAACACCCTTTATTAGATTTATTATCTCCAATGAAATTGATATAGGTATCAATACAAATGTAATAACCGGTATCACACACTCGGACCATCACAGGAAAATGCAACATCAGACTTGACACATAGTTCAATAGAAGTGTGACTGTGTGACCATTAATCAAAAATCTAAAATGCTTAACATGAACAAAATAACGATACTAACCTTCAGAGGGGTGGCCCGGCCCGCTTAAGTCCCTCTAGCAGAGATATGAGGTTCGAATCCAGCTTCCACTGGTAAGGACTATAAATATCAACTATACTTACATGTAAAAGTCAACCATTATGCCTCATATAAATTCCCTCAACACTTCAACGTAACTTACAGTATATGCAAGCTGCTATTCGCACAATTCGAAAAGTCGATTGGTTTCATCAGATTCATATTCCGAAAACATACGACCTTCGTATTCCTCTTCAGATTCAATTCCATTTGCACATGATTCAACCTCAGATATCTGATGTAATTCATTGTTTTCACCAGAATTTGCAGCAGCGTGTTTCTTATACAACCCTAGGCTCCTACCCAAAAACCCTTCCTTCATCAAACATGCAAACTTATTCCTGATTTCCGAAATAGGGTGTTCGTGAACAATTCGATCACCATCGTAAGCTTTACGAAGAACAACCGTTTGTGTGTTGTTCTTCTTAGAAATGTAGAAAATGCCCGGATGACTTTCAGAAACCTTGGTGAACTTTTGAGGAAGATTTAGTGGCTTTCTAAGATTGCTAACGTTTTGACGCTCAGTTTTCTTTTCGACGGTAAGGTGCAAAAGCTCGTGAAACACACCCACGATTCGTTTTTCGGAAACATCCGTTCGTGAATCCAAATGGGTTGAATCAGTGTACGGGGAAGTATAAGTTAGCTTTTGCCATTCTTCTAACCACTCGATAGATTTCCGCTTTAACCCAAATCCTTGGGAAAACCGACACGAAAATGCAACCTACCAGTCCGAACATCTTCTTCCGTTTGTTGCGAAATCGCATCTGTTTCTAGTTGAGAAACCGCAAGCTCGTTCTGCCATGATAGAAGCTTTAATGCAACGTGGTTGTCAGAAACACGCGTTAACGAGAAAACGTCTTTGTAGTTCGGGATTAACGAGTCAACATAATCATACGGCAAACCCAAATCCCATTTTAACTGATCGATTGTCGCTATTGGAAGAATCATGTCTCTAGTGAGCATAAGAAGCTTACAAACCCTATCACGAAAATCTTTCCGATTTTCTTGAGAAACGTGAACAGCTTCTTGATTTAGCGTTATCGCATTGGGGGTCAATCTAAACCACGGAACACGAGTTCCACCGCTATCAGGAACGTGAAATTCATCGAAAATGTTTGGGTATTTTCTCATAAACGTTGAAACTTTAACGTCATGTGGAAGACCCAGCTGACCTCTCCGGCGGCCGGAAAGTCGGTAGATTGGTACGCAACCGCCAGGATCAGCCGCTATGATTGACATGATCACCCAGGCGGCTCTGAGATCTCGTTCACCTGTTACGGCAGTATCTAGTACTTTATCCTTTACCCATTTCAGTTTTACGTTAACTAAACTGTATCTTTGGTTGTGTCTGAACCCTAATTCGCGATGGCGATTGCTCGGAAACCGACAGTTCTTTCCACAACCGAAAATCGACCGGAGCATCTTCTATAATCATGCAACTCAATATTGAAATTAGAGCGATGTTTGTCTCCTTTGCTTGCATTTGCGAGTTGTTAAACTATGTCGAGTCATTTCCTGTGATATTTGCTACTTTTAAATTACATCAAAGTTTAAATATCTATATATACTAGTTGGTTATAGAAGATTCAAGAACACGAAATTAAACAATACTTCAGATATACATATAAATCAGCATGAATTCATTCACTTGATTAAACTAACCGTAAACCTTAACAACAATGTGTGAAAGTGAGCCCTTAAACATCAGTAAGCATCTCAAAATAAAAGTGAGTTTGCGGTTTCGAAAGAATATAACATTAACAAACATCGATTATCCACTCGTCATTTTCCACTTTTCCAGGTTTCTTAATCGATCTGCAATATTAATGTAAATGTTGCCAGTCTGTTTATCACAAGTTTGCTGTAACAGTAAAGATAAAAGCAAATAGGGCAACAGATAAGGAATTATTGAACATAAACCCAAATTAACTGGCAAATTAAAGAAAACAAAATTCAAGCTTTCAATAAAACACCCAATTGAGCTAAAAATATACTTGCAGTCTTACACTACAAGATTACAGAAACCAAAAATCAAGAATTCAAGAAACTCACTAACAAACCACAAAATACCCAGTTGACTGCTTGTAATAGCCCAGCGTAACCGCACCATGATATTGTCCGCTTTAACAGCCAACACGCCCTCAGCGCCTGCCCCTCACGGTTTTAAAACGCGTCATGATGGTGAAGGTATCCAGCCCCTTATAAGGAAGCCTTTGTTTCCCTTCACAACGATATGGGATATCACAAGGTAGCAGATGGTATCAGAGCCAGGTTCGTACGGGTGGTGCCAGGTCCCACGAGGACGCTGGACCCCTTAAGGGGGGTGGATTGTGATATCCCACATCGGTTGTGAAGGGAACAAAGGCTTCCTTGTAAGGGGAAGGATACCTTCCATGACGCTTTTTAAAACAGTGAGGGGAAGGCGCTGAGAGCGTGCTGGCTGCCAAAGCTGACAATATCGGTTACGCTGGGCTGTTACACTGCTTGATAAGATATAGTCTCTGATACATAAAGATATGATTTTTAACCGGAAATTGGCATAAATGTAAGAAAAAAATGGCTAATTTAGTATTAAAGTTTAAAATACATGAACATTTCGCACATTACAGATGGGGTATTGTTAAGGTTGCCTATGATTACTCCTTTAAGCAAACATATTATGAATTTGAGCAAAGAAAACGAGGGTAACAAACCTTGTGAGAACAGGGAGAAATCAGAAGACGGTTGTAGTAGGTTTGAACCGGGGAGAATCGAAATAAAACCGGCGGTTTATAGCAACCGGTGAGATGTCGAAACGGCGGTGGAAGCTGTAGAAGAAGAGGAAGAGAATAGAATGCGATTGTATTATTAACAAATCTTACTTTGTATATTTAAATTTAACAAGATAATAAACATCCAATTCTTTTATTCTTATTTGTTAAATGTATATTGAAAGTTCTTTCTTATTTTATAAACTATAATTGATTCCCTTCGTTGCGAGGTTGGACTTTTTTAACTTGGTTTGAGTGTACTGAGTTATTTTTTATTGTAAATGCTTAACGATCAAAAGACAGACTAACGAAAAAAATCCATAAAAATGAGCACGAAAATGTATTATATTTGACGAAACTCATCAAACGTAAAGTAACCTAAATTATAGTCTAAAGAAAATGTACGTCAAAATGTAGGCCATCTAAAAACGTTAAGTAACTCTATTGACCTGATTTGATTCAGAACAAAATTTACGTCAAAATGTAGGCGAACTAAAAATGTCCACAAAAATAAGCACAGAATGTACTATATTTGACGTAACTCATTTTCGATAAAAATTACATTGAAACGTAAAACGTTAATTTATACCCAACGTGTACATAGAAATAAACACGTAAAACTCGAGGCGTGTCAAAATGACACGTTATAAAATTTTTAAAAATTTTTGTGCGTTTAAGTGTTAATAGTAAGAGATGATGGTGAAATGCATAAAAAGACAAAAAAAAAGTCAAATTGAAATTAAAAGATGAAATTCACAAAAAAAATAAAATATTGCAGCTAACAACTTGGTCTATTATATATATATATATATAAATATATATATATATATATAATAACTATTCATTTATTTAAATGTTACTTTTATATATATTATAATATAATTTTGATAAATATTTAAATTGAAGTAACATTCAAAAACAAAAGTAAATTAAAAGAGGCATTTTATAAATTTTTTAATATCTATGTCTTCTTCCCTAGCGAAGCCCAAATCTTCCACGTGGTTGGGGCCCCATTTTCTTCTCCTCTTCACGTCATTGCCCGCCCCATGCCTACTTCCGGCGTTGTTTCACGCAGGCGAAGATGTCACCTAGGCAGGGCGTTAGCCCATAGTAGGCAGTCTAATCTTCTATGAAGTAGGTTTTGGTTTTAATTACATTATGCTTTTGAGTTTATAGATGAATGAAAATGTTTATGTTTCTATGTATATTGTAAGACGAGGTAAGTAGTTTTTAATAAGTAAACTGAGGTCGTTTGTTTTAAAATGCTTAGACTTGTGTGATAGTGCAAGACGTGAAGGCACTCACGCCACCAATCTCTCGAGCCCCACCTTTTCCTTCTTGAATTAATTCTAAAACCCGATAAAATAAATCCAACTTATCTCACTAACGTTTTTCTTTTTTTAACTTTTATTTAATATTATATAATTTAAATATTATTCTAATAGGCAATGAATCTTGTAAGACCATAACACACAAATGTGAAAATAAGTGAGTGAGTGCTCATGTGACAATGACGTGGAGTGATAAATTGTGAACCCATAACACATACCCTTATGTTTTATAGATTTAAAGTGAAACAATTTATGCCTCAAGAATTTTTTGCATATAATCGACAACCTAAAATCTCACTCCTTGCAAAGTTATTGGTAGGGTTTAGGGAGGGTGGAATGTTGGCAAATATTTCCTTTATCCCTAGAGACTGAGATAGAGAGATTGATTTCAAAGAGGCAACGACTCTAAAACTAACAAATATTATAAAAAAACCATATTGCATATCACTTCATAGACTAGTATTAAAACAAATTCAAATGTCATATTGTTATGCAATGGGGAAAGATTAATTTGATAATTTTGAATTAAAAATTATTTTCCGCAAGTAGAAAAAGTATATCCATTTAACTCCTTTGCAAGCTCCAAGTCATGGGGTGGGAATTATACAAATAGTTGTACATTCTAGATTTGTCAAGATTACTTTGATAGCTATATTGAACTATAAAACAAATAAAGAAATACAAATTACTAAATTAGAAAGACATGTTATGATGTTATCAACCTGTATCACAATCTAATCAAGTTTGAATATGAACACTAGTTCATTTGACTTCAAAAGTCAACAGTGTGTCTTCTTTTTCCAAACATGTCACCTTTTGAGACCAACAATCTCCACTATGGTCTATGAGTACTATATGTTCTTGAGATGATCAAGCCTGCTGCTATCTCTAAATCTCTCT
This sequence comes from Scalesia atractyloides, assembly GCA_947069175.1. Classification (NCBI taxonomy): domain Eukaryota; kingdom Viridiplantae; phylum Streptophyta; class Magnoliopsida; order Asterales; family Asteraceae; genus Scalesia; species Scalesia atractyloides. Next base: position 26,366 of record CAMTDV010000245.1, read on the forward strand.
TAGAACGATTTTGAAACCGACAATCTTCTAAACAAAATCGGCTTCTGTGTGGCAATCCGCATATACCTAAGACGTTGTATAGGCCTTAGGGATGCTTATTAAAACTGCCTATCGTATTTTGAAATAAACAGTTTTGAAAAAGCAACTTTAGGCGGCTTAACTTACTCATAAATGATCATAACTTATATCCAATACATTATTTCAGTCACAACTGATCAGATAATCTTTTTCGATATGTCCAAAAAGAATATCCAACGCATTAATTATACAATCATAATTCGAGTGAGATTCGTCTCCAGTAATAAAAGCATGAACCTTTTCGCCAATTCGGATCCAACTACAAGCAGGTTCCTTTTTATTCATATTTGTACTCAACAAACGTCTCACATTTGCTGCATCTTTATATCTTCCAACCGAAAAATATATATTCGACAACAGAACATATGCACCAACATTATCACTATCAAATTCACTTATCTGCTCAATAACCTTTTCCGCCAATTCAACATTCTTATGGACCCTACAAGCAGCTAGCAACGGTAACCAAACACTAGCAGTTTTATTATCCGGCATGCTGCATATAAGCCTGAAAGCGTCCTCTAATCTCCCAGCCCGGCCCAAAAGATCAGCCATACAAGCATAGTGTTCAAGATCAGGTGTTATGCCATAATGTTTGACCATCTTGTTAAAAAAAGTCAACCCTTCATTGACCATTCCAGCATGACTACAAGCAGTCAAAACCGCCACAAAAGCCACAGAATTCGGTCGCAAATCTTCCATTTCCATTTGCTTGAATAATATGATGGCATCATGCGCATAACCGTGTGACGCACATCCCATTATCATGGCGGTCCATGACACCAGATCGTGATGTTTCATACGATTGAAAACGTGTTTCGCAAGTTTAATGTTGCCACATTTAGCATACATGTTAACAAGTGAGCTGGATATAAACATGTTATCGTCAAAATGATGCCTAATTATGTACCCGTGAAGTTGTCCTAACGGTAAGGTGGTTAAGTGCGCACAAGCGGGAATAACAGAGGAAAATGAGATCGGGACGGGTTTAATATTAGCGCGTAACATTTGCCGAAACAATTTTAAACCGTCGTCAAACAAACCATTCATGCTGCGATCATAGAGCACCATGACACACAATCTTTATCAGGTAATGAACAAAACAACCGATACGAATCTTCAACCATTTTACAATTTGCGTACATATCAATCAATCCGCTTGCAATGAATCCGTTTCGTTCAAACCCGTGTTTCCATACCCGTGAATCTCCTTCCCCTTGCAAATATCCACGTAATCCGCAACAATGGGAAGAATATTCGATAAAGTAAACGCATCAGGTTTCAGTTTAGCATCACCCATTTCTCTGATCATCACCATCGCTTCATCGTACATGTTATTTTGCGCGTATCCCAAAATTAACGTGCTATACGAAACAACGTCTCGCTCTGGCATTATTTCGAAAACTTTTCTCACACTCTGCATATGCACATTTCTTCGATCTTGATTACTAATTTGATTCAAAGCACTCGCGTTTAGACACTTGTATCTAACTTCAGGGTACAATTTAAACTTATTATTATCATCAAGATTTAATAAACTCTCGTCACGATCACCACATCGTTCTCTCAGGACTTTCATCGAACACCTGGAGTACACTAAACCTCTGCAACTTCGAATACATACTCAGCAACGAATTCCCAGTAAAAACATCGAATTCCAACCCGACCCGAATAACAGAACCATGAACAGACTCCCCAAACTTGAAAAACATCATCTGGGTGCAAGATTTCAACACTGAAGGGAACACATTATGATCTGGGTATATCCCCATTGAACGCATTTTAACAAAGCAGTTCAAAGATTCGACGAAATACGCATTGGATGTGTAGCATTTGATGATGGATTTCCAGTTGTGATGGATGGAGAATGGAGTGTGTGAAGAGAGTTATGGATTCTGGTAAAAGGTTGAGTTTTGAGTAGATTGAGAGGAGATTGGAGGTGAATGTTGGGAAAGTTTTGATGATTTGTGCATGGATTTGTTTGGCTTGTGATTTGGATTTGATTTGAATTGTGGTGTTTATGAGAGTTTTGATGGTTGTTTGGATTGATTCCATTTGGTGATTTGTGTTGTGATTAGTTTTGAAGAGGTTTGTGCTCTTCAAGAGTTCAAGAACTTGAACATTTTTGGTTTAAATTTTGTTTTTATATATTAATTCGAAATTATTAAAAACTAAAGGATTTTTGTATTTAAATAGATAAACCATATATAATTTTATATATCATTGGATTGGATTAGATTATTAAAATTTGGAATGATTATCAAATGAAAAAAGAACTATAGAACTTTAGTAGAGTAAAAATATATTTTAAGGAGAAATAAAAGATAAGATGAAATTACAAATTTAGTTATTTTTAATTACATATATAAATAGACCATCTTCAATGGGTTCGTTGACTCCACATACATTGATGTGGAAGTAAGCAGACTGAGGTAAAAGAGAGATGAGACTGATGTGGAGGCTCAGAAAAGAATCGTTCGTCGGTGTGCACAGATGATTGTGTGGTAAAAGATTGTGTTTTTTGAGAGGGTGACGAGAGAGTCTGTGGGAAGGAGAAAAAACAAGGGTAGTTTATGCGGCAGTAGCCAAGCAATGTCGGGGGAGAGATGGCCAAGGGTTTGATAACAAATAGTTTCCTCGAGACTTAATTATGATAACTAATTTAGCATTTGGAATTCGATCATGTATTTTCACGATCCCATAAACTTTCACTAATCACGATCTTGAAGTGTTACGATTTCAAAGTCTTAAGTTCAATTATCTTTTAATAGAATACGATTAGAAACTAAAGGCAAATGGATCAGGAATGGAACTTCCTAAAGTGGATTTTTCGATTCATTCGCGTAGGAAGTAACTCAAATGTGATCAAGTTTCAATAACTATATCCTCATGAATAGATAAACTGGACTCCATTGAAGATTAATTACTTTGTATGGAAGGCTGCGAAAAACAGGATTCCAATGATGGAGGCTCTCTCAAAGTAACGTTTTGATTATAGATAAGCTCGGTATCATGGTATTGAAGTGAAAGTATCAATCCTGAAAAACGCAAAAAGTGGATAACAGTACCGTTACCAAGGTATTCAAAGGTAAATCAACCCAATATACCGTACTAAACTAAATCGAAAGTACGTATCTAGAAAAATGCAAAAACTGGGTACCGAAATAGCTCTGTATGGTAGAGATACCACATGCTCATCCCCTCTTAACATTAGTTCCAATTTGTTTTACATGTGGGGAATTGCCTGGATCAGCAAACCATCTACTTGGCTCATGTGAGGTGAAATCCTTTTTGATCAGCGAACCAACTACTCACCTCATGTGAAATCCTTTGGCTTCAAGTTTGCGCCTGATGCAAGCTGCCCCACTCTGTAGCTCAGTTGTGGAGATATCAGAAATCCCAAACAAATGCAGTTCCCCAAGGGCACAAGGTGTTTGCAATAATCTGTTTGTCAACATGTTGGCATATATGGCATGCTTGAGATCCCCAAACAAATGCAGTTCCCCCAATAGCAATAACAATATAATTTCATATATTAGCCATTCATAATATATAGAAGACACGGAAAATGCATACACGGAGGAGAGTAAACTAGAGTAAAAGAGTATAGAAGACATCAATATCAATAGACCATAAAGATGCTAGTTATAAAGTCACATTTAGTCGATGACGCATTCATAAACATAGCCTAAACCTCCACATGTGTAGAATAAACGGCCCTTTAATCCTCTTCTCTTTCTGGTGGAAGTCCACACGGCAACAACATTTTCTGCAAAATGAAAAAAATCAAACAAAATTAAAAAGTCGAACAAAATAAATACAGAATTTTAACACATTTATATGTGTTTTTGCAGAATCAAAAGAATATAATGATCCTGTTTTGAAAGATAATCCTACCTGGCATGCAGAAATTTCAAAAAATAAAAAAGAAGCAATGAAATATAAAAGGAGAGTTAATTACACAAATAGTCCCTGTGGTTTAGCGCGAATCACAGATATGGGTATCAACTTTTTTAGTAACAACTTTAGGGCTTGTGATTTCAGTTTGTAATGGATTTGGGTAATAACACTAACTTTTGTTAAATTTTCTGTTCAATTAAAATGAAATGAGCAAAATACCCTTTTGTAACTACAGGGGCCATTTGTGTAATTATATTTATTTTAACCCAGGGACATTTGTGTAGTTTATAAAAGAATTATAAAAAGTTGATGATGAAGTTCACCTGCATGAAATTGTAGCGTTCTCTCCCAATTGACTCATTTTCCGCTATCGCAAAATAAGCAAGCATCGGATAATGGCCAACGTATGACGCATAGCTGTCTCTCTGGATATTAACCGCCCACTCACTTCAAGAAGATATAACCAAAAAAATGTTTAGTTTAAGAAGAAAAAAATTATATAACTGATGATTATTTATACAAAAGATGAAAAAGAAAAACGTACAATCTGCTCATGTCTGCATGTCCTGTTCCTACATACTTAGCTTGCAGGTGCTCAAGTTGGGAGTTGATATTAAACCTGTCACTAGCCTGCAAAATAAACATTACTTAAAAAATTAATTTTTAAACACTATTAAAATAAATGGAAGGAGAGACAAATATTACATTGTTATGAAGAATAAAGAGAATTTAAGCAACTAAGTTAAACATAATAATGAAGAGACCAGTAAAATATAACCTACAAATTTTGTCAATTGAGTTAAAATTTATCTCAACTACAACCGTTAATACAAAACAATTATTAAACAATATAACGTCTGAAAATATATATTTTTATTTTATTTAACGACATAATTAGTTTCATGAACGCATTTTTGGGTGGGGATTAGGGTTAGGGCTTGGATTTGGAGTTGTTGTGAATTAATTATCGGTCAAAGTGCGTTCGTGGAGAGCTTGTGCTTGGTTGTTGCGTTGCGAACATTGGTTGCTACGATGGTTTGGGTCAACGCATTTGAAGCACGTACGCTCATTGTTGACCGGCGGTTGGAAAGGGGGGGGGGGGTATAGGTGATGGTTGTTGCAGATTGTTCATAAAATTGGTCGGAACTAATGGTGTGGATTCTGTGTTGAATTCCTGCTTCCTTCATCTTGGTGAGCATGTTCAAGAAGCCACTGATGTGATCAGATAGACTCTCCCCACGAATACTGCCCTGAATCTAAGCGCATTGCACGGTTTATCAGAGGACTCGCTCTGGAGATCAAAAGGATGGTTAAATCCGTACCAAGATGTCTAAATGTCGTCTACGGGGCAGGAGGCCGATCCACAGAGTCAACAAATCAACAATACTATTTGAACTTTAACTATGAACTAGTCAGATAAACAGGCAAATCCAAATAAAGAAATCAGAAAATAAAAGATTGAGAGACATTTAGTGTGTAGCATTTAGAAATCAGAAGTATTCTGGTTAAAGGATAAAACTTGACATCTGAGATGATTTTGAATAAGCAGTTATAGCAGATACTTTAATAGTTTATTACTGTGCCGTTGGTTGAATGATGAAGTGTTTTAAGTGGTTTTGAGATCAAACATTTCTGTATATAAGTTTATGTAAGCTGTAACTATCTTCCGGTGACAATTATAACAGTTTCAGATATACATATAAAAGAACTCACGGGGCTCACAAGTTTGTTATTGATAAGAAGAATAATTAACTGAAAACAAGTATCGATATAAACCATACTTACCTGCATATTGTCGCAGTTGATATAAGTTCAGATTGTCGGACTATTAGATCCTCCGGGACCTGCAATGGCATTTGTAACAAAACTTCAGTACTAATATCAAATCCAACAAATAGCCTACAAAGATACGAACATCCGTAGTTTCAGCAGATCAACCGTCATTCTTAAGAAACGCTTCAATCATGTGAATTGTCAACCTATGACCAGCAAACCTAGTGTTCTTCTAGTCGAAATCGGAGAACAAATAGCAAGCTAATACTTGATGTCTAGGGTTTTAAAGTAACTCACAAATCAGGGTTTAACAACACAATATCTAGAAAATCTGAACATAAAAACATGAAATTCAGAAAATTAGATGCTTCTACTACTTCATGTTCCTAATGGTAAGAAGTTAAAACTCAAAATTTATGAAGATAAATTGAAAAATTGCTGAAGCAATAAAGATTTGTAGCTAGAAATTCACATAAACCTAAAACACGTACAAGATTGTTGCCTCAATCATGTAAAAACTCACTACTCAACCGATTACCAGCTAACGGCTAACCTACTGTTCTTCTAGTCGAAATCAGAGAACATTTAGCAAGCTAACACTCGGTGTCTATTACAATAATTCACAAACTTGAGTTTAACAACACAACTTTTCAGGTTTCAGCAATCATCTATCAAGTGAAACAAAAAACAAATACATGAAATTGAATATGTTATATGCTTCTACTACTTCATGTTCCAACTTTTTAGAAGTTAAAACCCAAAATTTCCAAAGATATGTTGAAAAATTGCAAAAGCATTAGAAACTTGTAGCTAGAGATTTACATTAACCTGAAACGCGTATCACATCGTCACTTCTAACATGTAAAAAGGCAACCGATTACCAGCTAATCTACTGTTCTAGTCGATATTGGAGAACATATAGCAAGCAGATATTCAACATCTAGGGTTTTTTTACAGTAATTCACACATTAGTGTTTAACAACACAATTTTTAGGGCTTCAGCAATCAACAATCGAGCTAACACAAAAAACAAAAACAAGAAATTAAATATCTAGGTTTAAAACTCAAAAATAACCAAGATATACTGAAAATTTGCAAAAACAATAGAGATTTGTAGCTAGGAATTTACATAAACCTGCAACACATATAAGATTATCGCCACAATCATGTAAAAAACTCAATCGATTACTAGCGAATCTACTGTTCTTCTAGTCAATACGGATTTCTAGGGTTTTTTTACTGTTTTGGTACAGTTATATACAAACGAAATTTAGGGTTCCGGTAATCAACTATCGAGAGAACGTATTCATAAAACGCAAACATGAAATTGAGAAATTAGGGAAGAAATAGAGAGTTATAGATAGAGATTTACAAATACCTGCAAGACGTAAAAGACCGTCGGAGAAGAATTCGATGGTAGTCGCCGGCGAGAAGGCTTATGTTGAGTATTTTTTTTTTGTTTTTGTGTTTTATTACTGGATTATTAGACTTGTTTACTTTACGGGTCTAAGATATAAAATTACAAATTATTTAAGTTTATATTGTTTTCATAAATTTATATAAGTGATATTTTTTTACTATGAATGATGCAATAGCTGGTAATATGTAAAAACTGATTCTTTAAGAAACAAACTAATTTTACATAGAAATTGTCTTGTACTTTTATTTATCGTCATGGCAAAACATAGGGCGAAAGAAAACTATCTTATTTTTTATTTAAACGAAATCCTTCTATTTTCTGGTATTAAACGAAATTTATGGATAAACGTTCGAGTACCAGTAGTACTTCCGGATAACATGAGTGCCTTCATAACCTGATCACCTAGTGATAGGACCTGTAATCGAGTTCCATTACGTAAACCATTTTTTGCGATCAATATTTCTTTATAACGTCACTGGAACACTAACGTTTGGTAATTATTATGGTTTAGCAAGCCTAAAAATATAGCTCCATTTAGGACATCCAGTGAGTATAGACATGCATCAAAATTATTATGAAGATATTATATCCTTAAACTCGTGTATAACACATGTCTAATAACATTAAAAGTGTTTTCAAAACATGAAAGTAAAACTTGTTTCAAGTATCAGAATAACCCATTCATAACCTTTTTATTATTATAATATAAAATATTAATTTACTTATTAAATGTTTTCATATAAATATATTGTTCAGAATTGATTTACGAATAATAGAGTGTACAGGTGATCAAAGTACAAACATATAGGGTAACATACGAAAAATCCTTAACGTGAGAAGTGAAGAAAAGAATCGTATTTTTATTTTTTTCTTATCTTATTAAGCACGTATTTTAGTCGCATATTACTCTACAATAATTACTCTAGTACCTTAAATGACATTTTTTTACATTTTGTAATTAAATATTATTCTTAAGTAGATGGGAAAAATTCAAAAAAAAATAGTTTCATTCACTTATCACGTTAAGGCCATTTGTATTTGATCTTTACACTAAACATATATGTCATCAAAGCTAGTTCATGGTTTATTTTTTTTATAAAGTAACAACGTTTACTATTTTTATTATTATAATAATATAATATAATTTACTATTATTATTATTATAATATAATATAATACATTATAAAAATTTGAATTGTGAGTATATTGTTATATGTGTTTGTTTTTATCTATGTTTTAAAAAAGTTTTGTTCAAACTTCAACGGTCAGATATAGTTGATTTTTTTTCTTTATCATAACGAACCCAAACAATATCGTTTTTTTTTGTTTTCTTGACCTTAGGGTATAACTTAACGAGTCAAATATGGCCGATCCATAAAACTATTTTTCAAAATATCATATTTGATGTGCACGTGTCAGCAATGCAAAATAACAACTCATTCATAATCTCCATTGACTTTGAAAATATCAATTTATATAGTATTAAGTTATTAATTTGCAACTTGAGCGTGCACAATCGCAAAAGCCTAGGCTCAGATAAAACGGAGCATCTTCAGTTGCCACACCAATTATATGACATCACCATCGCTAAAACACACAATATAATTTTTTTATTTCAAAACTATGTACATGAAAAAGATTCATAGCAACATGCCTATGTGCATGTTTTACATAGCTCAACATAGGTGGTTTGATTGATCAAACACATGTACAAAACCATAAAGTAAGGCACAACAACAATAATTAAAAAAAGAACTTAAGTATAAAGTTTAACACCAACATACACAACCAAGTTACAAATTAATACTATATATAAATCATAAGTTGCAAAAACAACTGTAACACAGCCTGCTATGTTCACATAAGTGAATCCTATGCTCATAATCACCATCATCACATTCTTATTAATACAACCACCAAACGTTTTCCAAACAATCCATGTATGTCTTCAAAGCATTCAACAACCAAAAGACTGCTCATATCTTCGTTATAGCTGCAATATGTGTTGTCATGCCCAACAACAAAACAACATCCTAGAAGACACAAACATACGTTACCAAATCTGTCGGATAATATTACAGTCACCTTCATCAACCATGCCTATCTCTCGGACAACCCATGTTCATCTTCATCGAGAAAGCAAACTATAAAAAACAGGTAATAAACAAAGTTCAAACACTAAAAACAACAATATAAAGCTAAGTGCATACATCCAGATTACCTTTCTCAGATGACAAACAATCACCTTCATTGAGAACACCAAAGTTCTATGGAACAGGGGATACAAAGCCCCAAACTTTCAACAACCACCGTCAACCAAAACCCCAAAAGTTTCAAATACTAGAACCAATAATATCAAGGTAAATGCTTTCAAGTAGATTAGGACTCTCTGATAACAACACAATTATCTTCATCGAGTAACAGGGTAAACAAAGACCCAAACTTTCAAACACCACCGTCTTCAGAACAACTGGACCATCCTTAGAAAACCCAAAATATTCTTACCAAAGTAAAACATCACATGCTTATAACCTCTGAGATGAGATTTAACTCATCGTCACCGAATCCAAAATGTTGTAAATGTTGATAGTCCAAAATCCCTCCCCCCCCCCCAAAAAAAAAAAAAAAACTATTCTATATTGGTGTAGTGAATGAAGGGTGTTAATTTTTACACACCTCTCCCCTCTATCAGATTCGATAACAAACATCGTTGGCCAGTCGGCCTAGCCATAACAACAACGATAAGCAAAACTGTTGTCAAAACATTTAAGATTAATCGGCGTTTCCTAAGAAATTCAACAACAGAGACTACCAACATACCTTAAAACCCTAACAGATTAATAATAGTGTTCATCAAACAGAAAGAGATATAAGAAAACACACCTCAACGTAACAATGGTCCGCTGGGAATCGATGGAGGATTGACAGGTGGAGGGGGGGCAGGCGGTGAAAGGTCCAAAGAAGGAAAGGTTGGGGGGTTTTAAGGGGAAACAAATGTACAAACCACAAAGGAAGACACAAAAACTAAAAAAACAAAAAAGAAGTGAACATATAGTTTAAACATAAAATGCAACCATGTTGCAAATTAAAGCTACAAATTTGGTTTCCCTTTTAAAATGTTAGCAAATTTTTAAAAAAGATAAGTTAAACATTAATGACAAATGGTTTTTTTTATCTTTTTACTCAAGGGACACCCTTTTTATCCCAAAAAAATTACAAATTTAAGAGAGTTTTATATGAAATAACTTGTTAATAAAATTTTGGTTTTGTAAATATTTTTTTTTTTGTTTAAAAAACAAAGAAAACTATTTACCTACAAAAAATTGTGTCATTTAGTTTGGAAAAATAAATAAATCTAATAATCTTAATAAATTTTTCAAAAGAATTTTGAAATAGGGTTTTCGAGAATAACATAAAAAGAAGGGTAGTAAATAATGTTGAAATTTTTTATATATTTTACGTGATATATCCTTTTGGCAAAATGACCCAAATTAGGTTTATCGTCCATTACTTTTGGTTAGGTTTTATTGTGGATTTTTGTTTTTTAACCCCCCTTTCTTTTTAAATCCCAATAACTATAATTTG
>CAMTDV010000246.1:0-38217 GCA_947069175.1 Scalesia atractyloides
AGAAGGCCTCATATGGACTAAAAGAAGAGGTCGTTTGTCTCCACAAATGGGATTTCATGCAGTACAGAAGATAGTTCTCTCAGAGACTTTTTTATTCTCACAGTAAATGAGAAACACATTATTTGTACCTTTATCTCTAGACTTACCTAGGAGTTTGTGATCAAGGACCCTGAGGATTTAAATGCCTTATTAGGACTGGAGGTGGCTTATACACATAATGGTTTGTTTTTAGTTAGTCTAAATACGCCTTCGATATCCTTACATGAGTCAGCTTACTTGATTCGAAAGGTTCTTGATATACACAAGACTTTTACCTTGGCATGCACTCCTTTCCCTCGGATCTGGTATTGTATCCATCCTTTGTTGGTGCTCTTCGGTACTAAAGTGTTAGTTGATCTGACTTGTCCTATGCATAAATTAAATTAGTCTATTTTTGGGCACCCACTTTTACTCATTGTCAATCCCTCGCCTACATTGGGTAATAGGTGCTTATTCATATGGATCCTATGTTGTGTGACAGATACTTATTCATTTGGCATCATCTGTCATCAATACCACATACGACATCTAATCTTGATTACCCTCACACGGACTATGGGCTAGTTATTTGAGACTCGTAGGTCGACTTACGGTTACCCAATATTTCTTGGTGGAAATCTTGATTCTTAAAGTGCAAAATGCGACCGATTGTCTCGTAGAATCTGAGTATTGGGCTATGACCAACACTGTTCAGAAATGTTTGGATCACTCACTTACTTAGAAGGCTACATGCTCTTCCACCCAATCAACCTACTATTCTATGTGACAATCGAAGTACTTTGTTTTTAGTCAAAATTTTGTGTCTCAAAAGCGGGGTAAACACATTGACTTTGATTACCATTTAATAAGACAACTTGACTTTTCGGGTAAGTTATACACAGGATTTGTTAACCAAGCTTCAAGTGGCATATATCTTCACTAAAGTGTTCATAGCGCCTTGAACACTTCCATGATCTCCTCTGTCTAGGACCACCATTGTTCGCTTGAGGGGGATATTAGAGATAAAAAAACCATATTAAGAGACTATATCATTCTCCTCCATTATAGAAAGTGTATACGTGATTATATCCTGTATATCTTTGTAATCACCATTATTTTTTTATACATGATCATATGTTATCCATGATTCGGGTGTGATTTCCACTTCTACAATAAGAATTACCAAGAAACAAATCAATCCAACTTAGCTTTGGATCAAACTAACACTATATGTTATAACCCTTAACATGTGAACTCTTTCTAGACTATTGTGTCATTTGGGTTGAATCATTATGAGTTATCTATTTGAACCAACCACAATCTAACTAGAACTCAGCTTTGTGACCCTTTTGAACCACTATCCAACCGAAAAGATCCATCACATTATATCAATCGTTCAAGCTACTAACAACGATGCACAATGTACACCATCAAAACGTTATGTTACGCTAATCACACACAGTCATGACACATGATAGACCCTTTAGTAGGGCTGTAAACGAACCGAATGCACATGAACAAGGCCATGTTCGTATTCGTTCGTTAAGGGTATAATGTGTTCACGAACGGTTGATGAACACTTGCCCATCGAGATTTTTTGTTCGTGTTTGTTCATTAAGGAAAGGAACGTGTTCATGACTGGTTCACGAACACACATGAAATCGATGAAGATGGTGGTGGCTAGAGGTGGATGGTTAGAGGGAGTAGCACTAGACCTTGAAGTCTTGATCATTGAACGAAGGACGATGGTATCTTACGATGTGAATAATAAGAAGGTGTAGCACCCTAAAAACGGGTTTGGTAATCAAACCACGTTAATATTTAAGAGCGGGTAAAATACCGTTAGTGGTAAAAGTGAATTCGTGAACAAAATAACTAGGAACAAATTAACCTAGTTAATAATAAGTATATAGATTATAAAACAATGAGCAGAAGTAGCTTCACTTAAACAAAACTAAACTTGAGGGGCAAAAAAGGGGGAGAAACCTAAATTTTAGGTTTAAGAAAGATTAAAACACAAAAACACACACATTAAATGAGTGTGTGTATGTGTCGACTACGGCTGGAGAACAAGGAGCAAACCCTTGTTCATCTTAAATCATCAAACTGGAGGACGAATCGAACCTAGAATCAATGCAAGAATGCATTTTTATGATCACCCGAACTTAGGGGTTATGATGTATGTCAAAAATCCTAATTTGATGTCATTATGAACTTAAGTAGATTTCATGGATTTCAATCAATGTATGAATTTCAGTAATTGAAGTAAGATAAGGGATAATACTTGCTTAGGAACAAACCTTTATTAAAAATTTTGAATAGATTGCTATGAATTGGGTGTTTGGATGATTTACCACACCTAGTTAAATGGGTTTTGATAACATGGTGAAATTGATGATAAACTTGTGTTTAGAATCATCATACATGGTAGCAATAGGAAGATACTTGCACAATTTATGTGTTTGAGTACACGTTCATACTTTATAACGAAATGGGTTTTTGTACAATCTGATGAAATAGATGATATGTTCATGTTGAATGATGTTTGAAATCATCATGTGTTTATGAATATTTAAAGTATTTGGCTAAGTTTGATGTTTGGGTAAATTCCATGTATATGACGCAAATGGTTGATTTATAATGATGAAACAATCCCAAGTTCTTTTATGAGATTGATAGATTAACATACAATGATTGAAATTATGTTAAATTGATATTAACGATTATATGCACTTAGTTGGGAATTTAGTTATTATGGTAGTCTATAAATAACGCCTACCGGGTATTTGATGAAATACCTAAGTAAGTTCGCTGAACCTATTTGTGCATTTACATATGTTAATAGACAGTTGACTTTTTAAAGTCAAACTGATCTATAATAAGATCAAATGGTAATTTTGATATAAAATGCGTAACATGGGATAGTCATAATAAAAGATGACTAATCTAACCATCTTGTGAATGATGAATGATAGTTTGACGCTTGAAAAGCTAGGTGGAAGGTTGGGGAAAAGTGGGTCAAACAGATCGAGTACGCAGGAAAAGCATAATCGGATGCAAGGTAAGTGAAGCTTACATCTTTAAAATAGTACATCTACTTATGTATTTGACTAAAAATGAACAATTTGGTATTTGGAATGAGGTTTTAAAATACGGTTATGGGTCGAAACAAGTGAAAAATGGTAAAAAACCATAATTGATGTTATAAAGGGTAAAACAATAATTTAGTCATGTAATGACAAATAAACAAGAAGTTTTGAAAAGTTACCTTATGGTGTAAACTATAAGATGTAAAAATAAAAAAATGGTAAAAAGGTAATTCGGGCATTAGTTGACAATTAAATATTGAATTTTGGAAAAGATACCTTACGACGTAAGTCATAATGGGTTGAAAGAATTAAGTGACGACTTTAAGTAGTATGATCATACGGTGTAAACCGAAACGGATTAAAAGGTGAGATGTTAAAGTACCATCTTATAATGATAAAATGGTCATTTAGGCCAAACGGGTTAAATGGTGATGTTATCACCATTTGACAATAATAACAATGATCGTTTATCGAGTTTTGTGTTCACAGGGAAATAGTGTATGGTTTGTGTTGCTATTATTTAGTAATTAATAGTGCAAAGTATTTAAACGGGTCAAATTACCATGACCCGAGCCAGGTATGTGTAATGAGTCAAACTCTCATTGAGGACTTAAGGTCCGATGAGAGTTAAACGTGACGTGAATGAACATTGGATTACCTAAAGTAAGGTAAATCTAATTAATTATATTGTAGACATTTTGTTCTTAGGAACAAAATGATTTTAAAAAGGTTATGGTTAAAATGGGTACATTTGGTCAAAATATGCTATTAAAAGTTCTTCATTGTAAAAAAGGGCTAAAGTTGACCAAAACGCACTCGTACTATAAAACAAGCAAATGACCCTTGAGGGTAGTTTAAAATGAGATTTATAAGTAAGTATACCCTTTCGGTAGTGTAAAAGCAAATGGCATAAGCCATTATGGTTTAATGCCTCATTACGGGTTTTTTGCATAAATTGTCAAACCAAAGGGTAAAATTTAGAAATGTGTGTTTTCTATAACAAATCCACCATAATTATAGTTGTGGTGAAAGATAAATAGAAGTCTTAGTGTGGAAATAGAAGGTAAGGAAAGAAGTAACAAGATTTAAGCTTAAGTGCTTAAATCCCTTAACGGGTCAAAGTGAATACGCGCATAAACCGGTTAATGGTTGCATAATTCATAAAAAATTATATCCGGGTTAAGGATTTCTGGTTAAATATGTAGGCAAACATTTTATGGATATTTCGAAACAAGTTTCAAGGAAAACGGATGAAAATTGAACAAGTTACGGAAGTTTTCGTAACAAAAACGGCAAGACGGAATGACCTACAGCATCCCACCGTAAGCTACTGTGGCCAGCTGTAGCTTACGGTTGGCAACTGCTAAATGGAAACAGGAAATAGTGTTTTACGGTAGTGTCTCTACAAGTCCCGAGTCGTGTTTTTATGTACAAGACTTGAAACGGGTCGAACGGACAAAAAAGACAACACAACAGCAAAACTGGTGTAGTAAGTGGCGTCGCTGACGCCATGTTTGATCGTCACCGATGCAGCATGGTTGTCCGATGCCCAATAGTACTGCCTACGACAGTTTTTCCTGACGCAACAAAAGAGAAGGCTTCGCCGATGCGGCTAAATGTCATCGCCGACGCCACATTAGAAGTTCTTTTTTTCTTTTTTTTTTTGATCTGACTATTTTGTTAAGTCGGTTATGTTGTACTTTCCATTATTCACTATAATACTAATAAATTGCAAATTTCCAGTTTAAGGAAATCGCAAGCACCCCTGGATGACGATCATGCTTTATGAAAGACCGAACACGATCAATGCTGAAGCTTCCGCACTTGGTTTTGTTGTTACGAAACTGATCAATAATAACATGTTAAATGTTTAATGTTTATGAAGTTTTAATAAGTTCGAAAATATGTATGGACGTGTATTCATATTTAGACATTTAAATGCGAAATCTTAATAGAAATTCAATAAATTAAGAAACGCGGTTCATAACAATATTTCTTCATGGTTCAGTTGGATTTTCGCAGGCTTGAAGATGCAGAAATAGATATTGTAAATTAAACACTTGAATATTGTAAATTATTGACTAGTAATACTTAATTAATATATATGTTCTGAAAGATCAAAAGCTGAGATGTTGTTGCTATTATTTATTATTTCTAATGTGTTAGCCATCGTGGTATCATCGTGCATTGCCTCCAACCACTAAGCTCGAGCCAAACACACAAACAGACATAAAAAAAATTATAAACCATGAAATTTACACCAATATATGTCTGTTCTAATAGCTTGAGCATCGTCCTGTTTTTGATCTAAAGAAACGCCATTGCTTTAATGGACTTAATGGATTGATTTCTTTCATTCTCTTCATTGTAGTGTGAATCACAAATACATAGATCAGTCTAAACAACCTATGTCTCGTATGATTAAACTTGGGTACTCGTTTAAATTTATAACTTTGAGTTGTTTCAAGCCAAATGTTTTTTCCAAGTTATAAGACCAGCACATGACATATTTTATAGGCATGTGGATAACATGTTTGTCTAATCAGCTTAGACAAACTACGCTTGACCCTTTAAACATTAAGACTAGAGTTTGTTTTTGTTTATTTCGACCAAGCTATGGGTTTCTTCAACGCTGGACCCATGTAAAAACCGCACAACCGCCCGTGACAGTTTTTATGTTATTTATACGCTAAAGTGCGACCAACATAGGACGGTAGCAAAATTAGTGACCAATTTTCGACCAGAATCAAAACAGTCACAAAATTTAAGACCAAACCAATCCCTAATTACGTGACTGTATTTTTTTGGTGAACAGTGGAAAGAAAAAGTCGTAAATATGAAAAAAACAAAAAAAGACAAAAAACCAAAAGTTGCGACCGTCTAAAGCGGTAATAATTACGCGAAATATATAAAAAATAACAAGCGACTGTCTAAAGCGGTCACAAATACGAGAAATATATAAAAATGTGTGAAATATATAAAAAAAATTGCAACCGTTTCAAGCGGTCGCATATACTCAAAATATATCAAAAAGCAAAAATTGCGGCCGATATCAAAAAGCAAAAATTGCGGCCGTCGAAATTGGTCACAAATACAAGAATATCTAAATGTTCTGATACGGGACATTAAAAATCATTGCAATGCATTAGCATAACCCGCTTGCTATTGTTAATCAAACAAAAACAAACTTGTAATTAATTTGGAAAAAGGTATTTTTTAAAAATAATATTAAGTAAAAAAACATATTATAAATAAAACATAAAAAGTTATTAAGATTTCAAAAAGAATAATTTAAATTCACAATATATATATATATATATATATATATGTATATAGGGTAGGGTTATTGTAAAAAGAGTGTGTTTTGTGAAAAGTGTAAGAAAGAATCTACGCCCTTTGATCTATAATCTAATGGTTTAGATTATAATGGCAAAATTGTAAATAATGTTTACCTTCAAAATAATTAAAATTTCTAAATTAAAAGTATAAAAGTAAATTTGACATTTTTAAATTCAAAAACCACATGCAATGCATACGCAACTTTCCCCCGTCTTTTTTAAACGTCAATAACTTTTTATATACGTAACTTTAAAAAAAAATACACCATAATAATGAGTGTTTTTTATCTTTAATATGAGTACCATATTACTATACTTATATATAGAGAAAAAAATTACTTTTGATTGGATGTTAGTCCATGGTGTTTTGTCTATTTTGTTTTAGTTATATAGTAATTCAAGGTGTTGTGTTTTGTGACATCCCAGGTTTTTCGGATAACTTAAACGCAATACTTGTCGAATAAATTGTATGCTACGTATTAAACGTGTACGAGTTAGTGAATACGTGATGTGCCATTATGTGATTGTTTTAGTTATAAATAATTATGGTAGATATGTACACGAACCGAACCGAACCGCGACACGAACCAACTTTGATTCCTTGTGACTCTAGGAGTTAACAAAGTTTTAAACTTTAAACCCAAGTCTTCGGCCGAGAACAAGGATCAAGCCCAAAACCGCAAACTTATTGTGTTCAAACCCAAACCGAACCAACCCAAGTCCCTCGGCCACAAACTCAAACCAAACCGTAACCTTGTTCTCTTTGCGCCTATATATATACAAACTCACATGCATGCCTTCATTCACAACACAAAACCCTAAAAGAAAAACTGCCGTCGGCAGCCTTACTCTCGCCTCTTGTGATCGCAAACAGCTTCTTTCCTTCATCATATCAATCTGATCAGCCTTGTTCACCTTCTCGGTCGCGCAACAGCTTGTTCTTTTCTTTCCTCTCGGTCGCAGCAACAGCCCTCGCCATCTTCATCCTCGGTCGCAATCAATCTTTGATCACCGGCCCCTTATCTTACTCACGGTTCGTTTACCTTGTTATTAAAAGATTAAAATTTGTCATATGCTACAAGATAATATTCGGATATATGTGCTTGAATGATTAATTGGTTTGTTTTCGGATTATATGTGTTTGAAAGTAAGCGGCTGAATTATCATTGTTTACATGAATGAGTGTTTGCGGAACTTATAAGTTTGCGAGTATGTTTTGTTATAAAAACTAGAGATGTTGATTAGGGTTTGCATGGATATGTTATTAGTATTGATCTATGACTAGGAAACCGGTTCTTGATCGCCTAGGTTAATCGTATGAACGGCTGATGCGAGTTTATGATAATGATATGCTGAAACAGTTTGCTGAGTAATAGTTACAGCCGACTTCATCTGGCTGTAACTCGGTCATTAGTTGTCGAAAAACGGATTTTCTGATGTCTAGAACGTAGAGATTTGAATAACGAATCTAAGGGCGCTGGATTCATAATTTTCTGAAGTCGTTTGATATTTTTAAAGGGCCAAATAAGTTCAGTAACTAAAGCTGTGAAAATCCTGAAATTTTGTTAGTTGTTTATCGAGTTGGATTTTAAAATCAGTAGGGAGTTGAGTCATGATTTTTGTACAGAAACTAGGTATGGAAATTTCCGGGCAACTCCAACTGGAATTTTGTTAATTGGACGATCAGTAATTTTTAAATAAATTCTTCCGTGGACTGCAGTCAGAAAGCGATAAATCTGACTGCAGCCGAGTATATTGATATTTATGGTTAAATGGTAAAGATTTAGGACTTGGAAAATTTATATAAATTTCTACAGTATAAATGACACCTGCTGTGAAAATATTGGAATTTTTGTAACGTTGGAACTATTTTATAAAAATCCTAGAAAACAGCTGAATTATGAGCGTTAAGCTGAAATTTGATAACTTGTGATTGTGTGCACCAAATTGTGGCATGGATTGGTTTATGTTCATGATAAGTTGTTTTGATCACTAGGTTCACATGAGGATACTTGCATGCATGTTTGAGTGTTAGATATGTTGTTTGTGTGTATCACTTTGTGCGTAAATTACGTGTAGAATTTGTATTGGTGTGTTCACACACTGACTTGGAATTAATTGGTTTGTTAGGACGCAACTAGCGGTCCCATCTCTTATAACTTCTTTGCTACACTAACCGAGCAAATAAAGGTGAGTTCACGGCCCCTAACTTTATCCGGTTTTTAAACAACAGGGGGAGAAACATGTATACACTCTTCAAACTCAATCTCTTTACGTTATACGAAATTAACGTCACATAACTATTCGGTAACTAAGTTGATGTTAATGTAATGTTATGGTCACTAAGCAGCTTTATCACTTAAGTCCTCGTCAATCTCTCGGATCGTTAGTATTGGGTTTAATAGCGGGGGAATTATAAGTAGTACTACTGGGCCCGACAAGCCCCACCCGAGCTAGTCGCGCTAGCCGACCGGGTATGGTCAACGGGTGATTAATTCGGCCTAACTTCGCCATGGTCAGTGATAGGCCTGGCAACACGGAGGCACAACAGTCAACTTCGATCGTGAACACTTACGTGACATAACTTTAGGCTAGCTAACTATATATGTTAACATTGAACTTAATTACGAAACAACTATATTATCCCGGGTTGAGGATAATGGAAACAACTATATTATCCCGGGTTGAGGATAATGGAAACAACAACTTATTATTCCTGGTTGGAATAATGGAAACAACAACTATATTATCCCGGGTTGAGGATAATGGAAGCAACAACTTATTATTCCGGGATTGGAATAATGGAACCAACACGTTATCCCGGGTTAGGGATAACGGGGAAAACAAACTATAACCGAACAAACGAATTTATAAAAACCTGTGAACTCACTCATCTTTAATGTTGACACTTGTTTCTTTACATGTTTCTCAGGACGCTAGGAGCTCTAGGTGCACGCACATGCATTGAACAAGACATCTTTTATCGAGTCTTATTTATAAATATTGTTTTGGGGTTTTTCATTTGTTTTGGCGTTTGTGTTGGCGCCCGCTTCACTACTTATTTATGCTTCCGCTCAAACTTTAAAAACTGATGCTCCTGCTAAATATTGGTAACTAATCAAGACAATATAAAATCTACGACAAATGATTTTTGAAAACGTATTATCAAATCATATAGAGTCGTTCGACGTACTAGTGTTTCAGATTTTGGTTTGATCACACGCCTCGCGGTAAAACTCCGCAAGTGGAAATTGAGGGTGTGACATGTTTTACAGTAAAACACCATGAAAGTATATAAGACACCATAACATTGCAAATACCATTCAATTCATCAAACTACCATTTTCTTATACAGAAACACCATTCAGAAAACTACCATTTTCTTATTCAGCTAATGGAATGGTTCTTTGTATACTTGTATGGTATCTTGTTTTCTGTGGTGTTTTATTTTAGTTTCATGGTGTTTCTGTATAAGAAAATGGTTGTTTGCTGAATTCAATAGTATTTGCAATGTTATGATGTTTTATACACGTTCATGGTGTTTTACTGTAAAAGACAATGGCTTTAATCACTATACAATTAAAACAATATAGAGAAAACACCATGGACTAAAACATACGATCGAAACGTAAGTTTTTTGCATATAAGTATGACAATATGGTACTTATATTAAAGATAAAAAAAACACTCGTTTTTATGGTGACATTTTAAAAAAAAAGTTACGTATAAAAAGTTATTGACGTTTAAAAAACGGGGAGAAGTTGCATATGGATTGCATGTGGGTTTTTGAATTTTATCTTTGATTAGGTTTTTGTTATGTTACTTAATTGCCCTTATCCAAATAAATTAAATAAAGACATGTGTTATCATCATGCTCTTTCTTATCTTTCTCACAAATTTCATCTTTTGTATAGGATCCTAGGGGAATGTTCATTTGAAAAGAAATTTAATATGAGAAGAAAAAGAAGAAAAGGGCATAATGGTAAACCATTAGATAGTTTATAACTTCTCTTATTAATTATGTTATCTTTAATTAATAAAACAAAAACATTTTATCTTACACATTTCAAAATTTATCTTACATATGTCTTATACTTATCGGAATTTACCCTAAACACATGTAAATTTACCCTACACATTTTAAAATTTATCCTACGCATACTAAAATTTATCTTACACATGTCGAAATTGTCCTTCACCATAAATTATTTTATCTTCAAAGAGTATATTAAAAAAATGAGTTACAAGTTTAATTAATTAGCTAATTAATGACAATTATAGATTTAACTATATACCCTTTTTCATAAATTAAATACACATATTAAATGAAGTAAATGGAGAATTTCTATTGGTTTAAAAGTTATTTTTTTATTCTTACAAAATTTTTCTTTTCATTTAAATTCTCCAATATATATATATATATATATATATATTTGGCAATTCTTTATTCGTTAATGGTATTAAAAACCAAATTATTATAGTTTATTGTATTTTATCAAAATTTATTGGGTGTTTTGATTGTTTATTTATAGTGTTTGCAATTCCCTAGTAATATTAAAAATAGTTCCATTTAATTTCCTGTTTCCTTTCTTCTACACTCCGGCAACCCTAAAAAAGTGCTTCCTTATGTTCAATCCAATCCAATAAACCACACAAATAAATTCTAATAATATATGGTTGCCAATAAAGAAGTGTATAATTATAAAACTCTTTAAATTATTTATCTTTTTTTTTAAAACTTCTCTTTCTTTATAAAAAAATTTCCAGCAGTATAGGCAAGTCAAAAGGCAATTCATTCTTGATTCTCCCAAACCCCTTATTCGCAAAGAACCCTCAAAACCAGTTGTTTATTTTCCAAGATTCCCCCAATCCACATAAGAACCTCAATTTGTATTACTTGTTCTCAAATGCAACCCTGACAATCAAATTGTTAGAAACCAGACCATTGATCGAACACGTAAACACTAGAATGAAAGAATGAATGAACCCATTTGAGTCTTTTATTATTATAAATGAAAACACAGCAATAGAATAACCCTAACTCTTTATTTATACAAAAAACTGATTCTAGTGCTAACCCGACTCAAACATTATTTAATAAGTAAATACACTCCTAGATAAAACCTTTTAAGGACTCAATAAATAATTTATCAAGCATTTTCTATAAGCCGTCATTATCCTTATCTCCTTAATTTAATATTATCGTCTTCATTCAACCTCTTAAACTTGAATTGGACTCTTCTTCACATCCGCATCATTATCGACAACTTCAATTGCTTGACCAAATTCGACATCCCTCTTCCTGTGTCACTAAAACTACAACGTTCTTGACCACCGATCAAACAAAAAACAAGCCTCCCCGCTTCTACGGTTTTATTCTTTTCTTGCTACGCACCACAAGATTCAAAGCACCCTGCTTTGATGAATCTTCTTCCGTCTGCCTACTGGCAAATCCCGATTGGATACATTTTCCAAAAGAACAAACTACACCGGTTATTCTTCTCTTATCCTTGGCGGGAAGGATAGGGTCTTAATATTACATGGATTTAAAATTGCTAATGCTATGAAGTTTACCACCATTGAAATGAACTCAACTGATCACCATTATCATCATCCCAACAGTACTTCCCATGAGACCCGCTAACCTAAACAAGTGTCCGATTTACTTTATGTAAAACAACTAAACCCTTTTTTTATTGTAGTTTTATCACCATGCAAACTCCTCCTTAATCAACCACCAACAAAGACAATAATTATCTGTTGATCCATCTCTCGGTTGCCAAACAAATCCATAACCTCCTCGTTCTTCTGTTTCTTTCGTCACAATAAAACATTAAACTTCTCGCTGCGAATTTCCTCCTTTACGAAAGAGTTACCGATACTATAAAACACGAGCAAACTTGGGTTAAATTTCCCCACGAAATAAAATTCAATCCACACATATTCTAGATTCTATTGGTGAGGCAATAGGCCCGTGTGGGCTATTCTGTTTGCACCCATACCACATCGAGACCGAGACCACCTTCTATTCTGTCTCGACTATTGATTGCGAACAACCACACTGACACAACCACTTGACAATCATGATCTGAAATCCCCCGTGGCCAGTAGATTAACGTCGTGCACCCCCAAAACATACCTCTTGCTGGTCTTTTTACTTAATGTGTTAACCAAAAAATATCTCTAACTTTTTTATTCTTTGGTTTTCTTACCAAACTCTCATAATACCCTCTGATGCGCCAATAGTAAATTTTTAATTAACGACTAAGTCAACCTAATCTAGACACGAAGTTATAATCTAAACTCTCTAAAACTAAACTAAACAACTAATCGGCAAGGGAACCAATCGACTCTAGTAAAGCTAAGTAAGTCCGGAAATCGAACCCACGAGACTCTTGTAATTACGTAAATTAGACTAATTAGACCTAATGACTGACACGACTAATTGTTTTTATGTTTTAAAGGGGCTTTTCTAAAATCCTAAAATTGCAATTAAATTAAATACTAACTAGACAAACGAACTAAAGATGCAAACTAGACTTTGAAGTTTTACTAAGATGATGGCGAGACAACTACCTAGACTAGAATCCTAACAACTAAGAATGGATTTCTATTGGCGTGACTAAACTATGGAACCGGGATCTTGAGATACTAGACTCACTATATAACCGAACAGAACCCCCAACCCTTCTCATGAAGACAACTATGGAAACTTAACAAGACGTTAAAGTAACGGTTTTAATATGGATTTCCTAACGGATTTCCAGTTATGTTAACTAAGTACCTTAATGTGATACTTGCCCTTATAGTGCAATAACCTAAGGTAATTATGTTAAACTAGTTTGATTAGGTTAGCAAGAATTGGAAGTTAACTCAATTGGTCATTTCTAAAAGATCCTAGGTTTAGTGATCTAACAACCTAGACCAATCGATAATCCCTCACCTTACAGATTTTAAGATTAGTTAACCACCTAGACCTACTCGATTCACGAAATTACCTCCTACAGTGTATTGGCTAATTAACCATAAAGATTATAAAAAACGAGTGCAAACAATCTATATCAATTAGTTCTTCTTCAACAACCGGAGTTCCCTTCTACACTCTATCAACTTCAGTTTCAATATCAACAGGCTCATCAGCAGTAACATTCTCTGGTAAACCCTCTGCGGGTGGTTCATTTTCATCAATTAACCTTAAACCAGTATCTTTCTTTTGTTCCTTTGCAGTAGGTGATCTAATTTTCTTTACACTTGAAGAAGATACACTAGTTTTCTTTCTAGCTCTCTTCGGATCAACTGGTACATCAGCCTCCGGTTCATATGCCTCATCCCTATCTTTATCATTTTTTTTCTGTCACTCTACCCTTTCAAATCTCCCCCCTCGGATCATAATTGCTTGTAAGAATATGAATATGAAGTTTTTCATCAGATTGTGTTCGTTGTTCATCAGATTTCTCTTTATCAGACGTTGTAGATACTTCCACCTCTTCTTTAGCTACCATTGGTTCTTCAACATATGGTACTTTCTTTGCCATGCAGCGTTTTCTCTTTTTCTGAGAAACCTAACTATCCTCATCCGCCATCTTGATTCTCTTGCTTTTAGAATACATAAATTTCTTCACTTCCCCAGTCTCATCTTCAGAATCACTTTTATCAAGCCTCCATTTACCTTCTTGTTTTATAAGATGTCAACCTTTCCAATTTAAAACTATTCATATGCTCTACCTCCATATTATCATTCTCTCTTTTCTTCAAGTCTTTAGGTCTTTAATCTGATGATTAATGAGCGATTGTATAAATCTTGGATACATTAGCCGTCTTGTGTCACATATGTTACTCATCATGTTATTAAGTATCATCGATGAGAAATAAAACTTCAGGTTCAAGCACAAAGCGACTATAGCACTGATCAAGTAGTCCGGTGCTATATCATACCTTCTTTTCTTGTGTCCCACGCAATGTATAACATGTATAAGAAACTTGCATGTTCTGGACACGCAACTTTTAGCCTACACTGCAAGAAAATTGGGTTCTTACCTACACATAATTTACCCACACATGTAAATGTGTAGGTAAATACCTACCCATGTTTATATATGTGTTGGTAATGGTTAATAATATTTTTTTTATAATAACTAACACTTAATATGTGTTGGTAATACCTTTACCTATACTTGTTGATGGTGGAAAAATTTCCCATCAAATATGACAATCAATTAAATGTTAGTTTACCTACACATGTGATAAATTTTAATAATACGTAGGTAAATTATCTACACATATGATAAAAAAAAGTAGCATATGTGTGGGTAAATAGTTATATTTACCAACATATAATATTTATAAATAAAATATGTAGATGAATTAAGTAAACAATTATTTATTTTATTTTTTCGAAAATGACATGGCAAAACAAATAGATACATATATATAGAAATGTACAATATGTGTAGATATTAGATATTTTTAAATTAAGTAAACAAATCTTTATTTTATTTATTGAAACTGAGATGGCAAAAAATATACCTACATATACTAAACTGTATATAATATGTGTAGATATTTGATGTAATTAAAATTTGTAAATGAATCTTCATTTAATTTTTGAAAATGACACAAATTAAAGTATAGAATATGTGTAGATATTCATACATATAAATTAAAAGCTTGGTCTAGACATGTTTAGGTCAGATTAAATCAGCAAATTCATTTACTTAAACGGGTTGGGTTTGTGTTAACCAGACATGGTGACTGGTTAACACATTTAATCCATTAATATTTTATTAATTTTTTTCAAATGTGTTTTATGTCATAAATTATAGTTGTTAGGTGTTTTATCCATAATTATAACATAAAAAAGAACTTGGCACAAGATACTATAATTAAATGTAATTTTATATACATTTGTACTTTTTGTATGCTTTGAATTTTAAAATATATATAGAAAAAAATAAAAGATTCACTATATATGAAAAAAGGTAAAACCTTGGGTTAAAACGGGTCGTGTTCGGATAAACCCGCTATGTTTGGTGTTCGGGTTCATACGTTTAACATGTTTTTCGGGTTTGGATTTAATTTTTTTGGATTCGGATCGGGTTAGACCCACCGATGTATTATGTTTAACATGGTTGTAATTTATAAAGGACACCGAGTTTCCGGATCGACCAATGATGGCAACATCTAGCTTGGCGCCGCTATTGATGGGTAATTCTTGTAGTGAATAATGTTAGTCACAAAACAAAATTGGTTGGAAAATAAAGTTGCGACAACTGCAACACGCCACACTTGTGCAAATGATGAAGTTTTTTTACAGTAATGTATCAATACATGTATGTACATTCATTCAGAAAGAAATAGGTACATATACAAGGGTATTGTCTCGGAGATACAAACGTAGTCCTTCAAAAGAAGAAAAGAAAAGGATAAAAAATCTTATCACGACCAAATATATATCTTCTTACAAGGACAAAGAGATGTAGATTATTCTTCTTTTCTTAAGCTTACCAGAGTCCGGATTTTTTTTCCCCACCTTATAATTGTTGGGAAGCCGATTTAATGTAGATTTTATTGAATCGTTACTATAAAAAATTAATATGTCTAAAAATAGCCACGAAGGTCATACGTGAAATTGTATTTTGCAATACGATGACATAACATCAATTACACTGGCTAGAATCTAAATGTCTGAAAATTACAAGTTAAAAATAGCCACATACATTTTCATATATGAACATAAATTTGACAGACTCTGCGACTCAAGATCTATAACAATTCTCATTTTCAATTACGTTTTACAGACATGACGGCATCTAAATAAAGATTGCCAATGATCCAACGTACAACAAGTCAACAAGCATGTATTATACAAGCGGTTAATATATAGAATAACCTAACTTTATTTGTTTCTATTACAGATAAGAATTTTATGTTACACAATTGTTGAACGACGCAATATAATCCCTTTTATGTTTCTTGAAATAAGGATTAATTCAATTTGATCTCTTTACATTGTCTCCATGCTATCATTTTCAAAAGACACTAGCTCGGTGAGTCGTTGCAAAAGCAACTCAAAGTCATCTTGGCTCTTGATAAGACTAAGTCGTGTATAGCGATCTTTGGCACTAAAGGTACTCCCACTTTGGCCTATGATTCTTCCTGCTTCTAGCACCACACGACAATCTTCATCTTCGTCTCTTTCACATCTTACCCATGCATATGCTGCAGTTATTAATTATTAAACCATAAGTGTTATTGCAGTTTAAAAATGATTAGTTAATGTTTTAAATATAACATGACCTATTAATGTATAATTACTTAGCCATAACAAACTTTGTTACATCTACAACTAAATTGATCATTTTTATCCCAAATATTAAGCGATTAGAGTTATTTCATAATCTCAAAATACAAGAAATTCTTTATATGACAATCTGACTTTTATGATTAATTGATAATTGAATGCTAACTACCCCTCACCCTTGGAATGATAGTTTGGCTAAAAAGTCATATGTTACATGAAATAAATTAAATCACTAAAATAACGCAACCAGTCTTATTATAACTGCAAATTGACCTAAAAATTTACCAAAAAGTTCATTGATAGTCATTGCCAATTATTTTTACAGTAAAATTCAGCAATATTCAAGGCTTACGTGACGTCTTATGAGGCCAACCTTGTGCCCAAAATAGATTTAAAACAAACTAACACAATAAAAAAACGAAATAACTTATAATAGTTAAAATAAATAATAACTGAAAAAAAACATCGTGCGTCCTACGCCATATTTAGCAAAGAAAAAAAAGGAAATATCAAAACTATTGTATAAACTATTTTTACTCATCCTTGTAAAGGACTTAGCATAGAAATAAAAAGGAAAGATGAAAACTATTAAACTATTGTATAAACTATTTTTACTCATCCTTGTTGTAAAGGACAAGCCTAAGGAAAAAATATATCATTAACATCCCATTTCAATACATCACTTATTTTTCTAATTCTTTTTAAATGACTAAATTTGAATAATATGATGATTAAATACATAACCTTCTACTATCATACACCTTATCTAACTTACCAACACCATTTAATTAAATAAATCTATCACTTATTTAGAGCATTCACATTGATTATTTATCTATATTCATCTAATTACATTAAAAAACACTATTTTCTTAACTACATAATATTTTTTATATCCTTATTATTACCTTTTCTCTTTTCTTCACTCATAACCACCTTTAAGAATATTATTACACAAAAAAGCACTACTTTTTCTCTCATTTTATCAATTAAACAAAAATTATGCATGAACCATAAGTGAACATATGTATATAAGTGACAATTATAAACCACATAATATCCAAATGAACATATTAACATGATGAATATGAACTTGAGATCAAGGCATAATCAAACGGAGCCGATCTAATGAGGCACCTGATGATCAACTCGTATCCCACGAGTAACTGATGGGCCTTAAATGAATGATTGCACTGAAATGATAAAATGTAACCACACAGCACAATTTTATACATTAGATCACATAATGGTATTAGCACAAGTGTTAAAATAAAAGAAAAAGAAATGTACGACACATGATACACCCTAAAACATGAATAAAAAGGGGAATTTATAAGGATTCACTCACAGTGCGTGCGTTTCCTTGATTGATGAAGAGTGCGCACGAATTTAAGATTCAGCCGACGAAGTAAACTAACCTAAATAATAACGTACAATTCGATAAATAAATAGAAGTTAATATTTCAATTTAATATTTTTTATTTGATGTTTAGATTATTTTTATGATATTTAATGGAATTTTAATCTTATTATAATTGAGGATATTAGAATAAGAGAAGTAAATAATTAAATAAAATAATTAAACAATAATAATAAAAAAATAAAATAAAAATTTTTGGGCCTTGTCAGTCTTGGCAGAATCTGACCGGTTCGCATGGTAGTATAGGCAGTGTGAGCGGGATTCGAAATTGAGACCTCTCGTACGTGTGCACGCAGCTCTTCCAACTGAGCTACGTGTCTAACCAAAAAGGAATCCTATTTTAATTCCTCTTATACACTTGTTAGGTTAAATCAAAATTTACTTTATTTAGAAAGGGTTTAAATTAACGAACCGTGAGTAAAGCATGAATCGAACCCGCGACCTCAGCGCCATTATGCAACCAGCCCATCCAACTGGGCTCGGTGTCTAACCCGATTATATTAGAATTTTAAATATACTTAACCATTTCCTAAAGTTCATCTTCTTCATTATCCTGTTTAAACCCAGAACTTTACTCCGAATTGAAAAACACAATTGAACAACTACTATGTTTTGATTAACACATGATTATACAGTTTAAAGGAGTAAAAGATGGTTACCAACAACGACCACTCCGACTTCCGGTGAGTAATTCCGGCGACCAAGCAACTGGGTTTTCTGGCAAGAACAGGATGTTTGAACAGGGGGTTTCGAATGAAAATTTTGGATGAATGGACGAGTTTGGATTATCTAGCATAGGGTATTTATAGGCTGAATGGGGTGAGCTTTTGATTTCGATTTTGAAACTGTAAATTAGATTGATGATTAGCGTAACAGTTGATTTGAATCTTGATTGCGGATTACATGCTAATTATCAGTTATAGGTGATTATTGGAAGAATTAAAACGGATTGTTAAACTTGAATCAATGAGCGGTTACTGACGATGATGAGTGTGTGTGGTCTAGTAGTGTTTTGGTGTGTGCGCATGTGGGGAACCCGGGTTCGATTCCGGTTTGTCCCCTTTTCATCATTAATATTCTTTTTGTATAAATCTTTTTATATGATTTACCTATTTCCTTTATAAAATATTATTTTAGGTATGTATTTTATTTGTAGATATTGGTTATAAAATCAATTAATACTAATAATTTCCTAACAAAACATTAAATAATTTTTGAATTTCAAACGGGGCGAATTCTTGAAACCCGTTTTACATGAATGTTACAGTATCCCCTACTTTTAGAAATTTCATCCTGAAATTTAAGTAGTAGCTACAACTAGAAAAAGATGCAGGTATTTCTCGCGCATTGAGGCTTCACATTCCCAAGTAAACCCAGGTCCTTGTTTTGACTCCCAACATACCCTGACTATTGGAATACGACTTCGTCTTAAACGCTTTTCACCGTAGTCTATGATCTCTACAAGTCTTTCAATAAAATGCATTGATTCATCGATTTGAATATCTTCTAAAGGAATATGGAGATTTTCGTCGGCGAGAGACTTTTTCAAGTTTGATACGTGAAATGTGGGATGTATTCTGTTGAGTTCTTCTGGTAGGTCAAGCTTGTACGCTACAGGACCTACTCTTTCAAGTATCTTGAAAGGTCCCACATAGCGTGGTGCTAGCTTAACTTTTTGTCCAAAACGAACCACTCCCTTCCACGGCGATACTTTCAAAAGTACTTGATCACCAACACAAAACTCCAACGGCTTTCGTCGCTTATCAGCGTAACTCTTTTGACGACTTCGAGCTGCTAGAATATTATTTCGAATCTGAATGATTTTGTCAGTCGTTTCTTGAATCAACTCAGGCCCAGTGATTTGCGTTTCACCAATTTCGTGCCAACATACAGGAGGTCGGCATTTACGACCATATAAGGCTTCAAAAGGAGCCATACCGATGCTTGAATGATAGCTATTGTTGTACGAAAATTCAACTAACGGTAGATGAGTATCCCAATTACCCTTGAAGTCTATGACACATGCTCGCAACATGTCTTCGAGGGTTTGTATGGTGCGCTCAGACTGACCATCAGTTTGGGGGTGAAAGGTAGTACTGAGATCTAATCGTGTACCCAAAGCGGATTGTACGGCTTTCCACGTTCGCGAAGTAAAACAGCCGTCTCGATCAGAAATGATACTTAAAGGTACACCATGACGGCTTACAATCTCATTGATATAGATGCGAGCTAACTTCTCGTTCTTGAAGTCTTTGCGGATTGGAATGAAATGAGCTGATTTAGTGAGACGATCAAGGATAACCCAAATGGTGTCATACCCACTGGAGGTGCGAGGTAACCCGGTAATGAAATCCATGGTTATATTTTCCCACTTCCATACAGGTATTTCGGGTTGGACAAGAAGTCCTGAAGGTCTTTGATGTTCACTAGGTACAAGATCGATTCGGAATTTGACTTCTCGCACAGGAGGAAGTCCTGAAACGTCATCGAGAAAAACTTGGGGAAATCCTTTAATGATTGGAATATCTTCGAGCTTACTTTCCTTGCCCTCCTTCTTGACGATATGTGCTAGAAATGCGATATAGTTTTTACAAAGGTATCTACGAGTTTGGAGGCATTACATCAATTTGAGCCCTTTAGAAGGAGTTTCACTGAAAATACGCAAAGTTTGACCGTCAACGAGGGGAATTCGAATAAACTTCTCATAGCAAACCACTTCAGCGTGATAATGACTAAGCTAGCCATACTGATGATGATGTCGAAACTACCCAATTTCATTGGAATAAGATCAATTGAAAAATCGTGATCATTAAGGGTAAAAGTACAACTACGAATAATCGAATCTAACGTAATAGGTTCACCATCAGCAACTTCCACCCAATGATTCAGCAAGACTAACGCGAGGTAAATCAAGAATGGATTCGAACTCTAAAGACACGAAACTCTTATCTGCACCAGTATCAAACAGTATAGATGCATAACTACCGTTAATAAGAAACGTACCATTGACCACATTATTATCCTGTCCTAGCTTGGTTGGCGTTGATGTTGAAAGCTCTTATTCTAGCTGGTGTATTAGCTTAATTGGCTTGATTCACCGGATTGGCTTGAGCTTGGTCATTTATGATGTTCACCAGGCATGGGCAGGTGTTTCGAAAATGGGTTGGATCGCCACAGTTGAAACATGCTCTGACAGGTTGCATCATTGGGTAATTGGGTTCGTAGTAGGGTTGGGCCATGGGTTGAGCAGGTGGTAAAAGTAAAGGTTGTTGGTGTTGGGTTTGGCCCACAACTTGATTATTGGTTTGGGCTTGAGCTTGTTTGCGGTGTGGCTTTTGGAGGATGCGGCAAGTTTGAATTACGTGACCTGCACGTCCACAACTTGTGTAGTATTGGCATGGATTCTCAGGGGGGTGATGATATTCACATCGGTTGTATTTTGGGTGAGGAAGGTGTATGGCTTCTTGAATGGGGGAGCAGGAGGAGCGACTTGAGTGATAGGAGCAGCAGCGATAGGAGGATTGGTTTGAGTGACAACAAAATTCTTCCCATTGCGCTTCCTTTTATCAGCAAACTTGGAAGACGAACCTGCTTGAGTTGGGGTTGGGGTTTCAGCAGGTGTCTTATCCTTTTTCTTCTCATCTTTGAAATCGCCATTTCGGATGCGATTTTCCGTGAGCTCAGTAGCCAGCTCCATGGCAGCTTCAAGTGTTGCAGGTGTGGTACATAACACAAAATCTTGAATTTTTGAGAGAAGACCTTGAATGTAATGCCCAGTTAGACGATAGAGCGGAGTGAACAGATTGGGAACCATCTGATTCAACTTGAGAAACCTCTTGTTGTAGGTGGTGTAGTCTCCCTCTTTTTGCTTTAATGAGTAAACCTCATCTTCTAATTTCTTGATTTCACTTCTTAGACAGAAGCGTCTCGTCATGATTTCCCTCAACTCATCCCAAGTCAAGGCCATAGCAGCTTCAGCACCTCGCTTACCCTTTTCTGTGTTCCACTAGGTAAGTGCCACCCCAAACAAACGACTAGTAGCATAACACACTTTGCGATCATCAGGACAATCGCAATTTAGAAAAGTTCTTTCCATTTCCTCAAACCAACAGAGGAGAGCGGTGACACCTTCAGTCCCTTCGTACTTCCGGTGATCGCAAGACTTGAATGCTTGTAGGTGCATTTAGGGGTGTTGGGAGGAGGGTTGATGATACTTTGGTCTTCTTGATTGGTGGGGTTGATGGGATTGGCGGCAAGAGCTTGTTATTTTAGTTATTTAAATAAAAATTGTGCATGAACCATAAGTGAACATATGTATATAAGTGACAATCATAAACCACATAATATCCACAATGAACATATTAACATGATGAATGATGAACTTGAGATCAAGGCTCAACCTAATAGAGCCGATCTAATGAGGCACCTGATGCTCAACTCGTATCCCACGCGGAACTGATTGGCCTTAAATGAATGATTGCACTGAAATTATGAACTTGAGATCAAGGCTGGGTTTTTCAATTCGGAGTAAAGTTCTGGGTTTAAGCAGGATAATGAAGAAGATGAACTTTAGGAAATGGTTAAGTATATTTAAAATTCTAATATAATCGGGTTAGACACCGAGCCTAGTTGGATGCGCTGGGTGCATAATGGCGCTGAGGTAGCGGGTTCGATTCATGTTTTACTCACCGGTTCGTTAATTTAAACCCTTTCTAAATAAAGTAAATTATGGTTTAACCTAACAAGTGTATAAGAGGAATTAAAATAGGATTCCTTTCGGGTTAGACACGTAGCTCAGTTGGAAGAGCTGCATGCACACGTACGAGATGTCTCAAGTTCGAATCCCGCCCACGCTGCCGATACTCCCATGCGAACCGGTCGGATTCTGCCAAGCCTGACAAGGCCCAAAAATTTTTATTTATTTTTTTATTATTATTATTTAATTATTTTATTTAATTATTTACTTCTCTTATTCTAATATTCTCAATTATAATAAGATTAAAATTCCATTAAATATCATAAAAATAATCTAAACATCAAATAAAAAGCATTAAATTGAAATATTAACTTTTATTTATTTATCGAATTGTTACGTTATTATTTAGGTTAGTTACTTCGTCGGTTAAATCTTAAATTCGTGCGCACTCTTCATCAATCAAGGAACGCACCCACTGTGAGTGAATCCTTACAAATTCCCCTTTTTATTCATGTTTTGGGGTGTATCATGTGTCGTACATTTCTTTTTCTTTTATTTTAACACTTGTGCTAATACCATTATGTGATCTAATGTGTAAAATTGTTTGTGTGGTTACATTTTATCATTTCAGTGCAATTATTCATTTAAGGCCCATCAGTTCCTTGTGGGATACGAGTTGAGCATCAGGTGCCCTATTAGATCGGCACCGTTTGATTGAGCTTGATCTCAAGTTCATCATTCATCATGTTAATATTTTCATTGTGGATATTATGTGGTTTATGATTGTCACTTACATACATATGTTCACTTATGGTTCATGCATAATTTTTATTTAAATAACTAAAATAACAATAGTCTAATTGTTTTACTAGATTCACTCGCCAACTTTTGTCGACCCAAGCCATTGTTATGCATGATACAGGTGGACAAGCTGAAGAGAGGAACACATAGGAAGGGCCTTAGAAGATTAACGAACCGATGTCAACATGCATAAATAATAGCCTCTGAATGACTGATACGTCAACATGCTTAAATCATTAGCCTCTGAGTGACTGTTACGTCAACATGCTTGAAACTTAGCCTCTGAGTGACTGATATGTCAACATGCCCAGCCTCTGAGTGACATCGGAATCAACATGCTTGTATGAGCCTCTGAGTGATCCTTTGTGAAGTCCTAACTCTCATACGTGCCATTTGTTGGACGAGAGGGTTCAATTTTGTAAATATGTGAAAGTTGGATAATGGAGGGATTAAAAGTGTCAACATGTTAATTTGTACCTCTGGGTGACCTTTTAACGAACCGAGAGCTCAACAATGTCCAGGCATAATCCCGGGTATGCCAACTATTGGCTACGGAGGGATAAAGGTGCTAAAAAAATGTTTTAGAAGGCCTTTAGAGGCTTTATATAGTTCAAGGGTTAAAAGTGTCAAACTTTGGAAATGGCCATGGGGCGGTCGCGGGCTGTGAGGGACATGGCCTGTGTCTCTCGCGCCCCGCAAGACAGGCTCTGCTGCAGAAAAATTGTTTGGAGGTCAAACAGAACTCCAAAACCATTCAATTCGAAACCATGGCTTCTCTAAACTGCTATGCGACGTTTTGGGACACTTGTAAGCTTCTTTTACTCCCCTAAACACATGGTTTCACCTCCTTTGAGTTCTACAACTATAAATAGGTGTTCAAGTGTTCATTCCAACTTGCACCTTTCTTAAACATAACTCTTCTCCCTCCTCTGGAAGTTCCTAGCTGAAAGGAGCATCCAACTTAGTTCTCTTGCATTGTAGGAACCTCTTGTAAGTGTTCCTTACTCTTGCATTTTCGTTTATAGGCTTCTATAGCCAAAAGTCAAGCGTTTTACGGCAAACCCTTTGATTTCGGTTAAGACCATTATGGCCTAGCCATTGTTCGAAATGAAGATGGCTAAGTGATCGTAATAAGGTAGGTGTTAATCCCTATAAAGGGCACCTTCTGAAGATCACGTTTGCTAAACCAATTGACGGGTCAAAGTTATGATATTAAAAAGTCAAACAGGACATTTTTCGGAAAAATCATAAATTGATCTTATATATGTTATGAAACCTGTTTTGACACTTAAACAAGTTGGTAATAATTATTAGAACATGTATAAACATGTTCGGCTCGTCAATTTCAGTTCTAGGGTCGGTTCGCAACCGAAAGTCGCAAAGATTGACTTCTGCTTTGACTTTCGATTCTGACCCGACTTAGATTAGTTACCTATTGATCTAAAGTTGCATTATGATCAAAATATAATTTAGCATAACCTTCTGAGGTTATATTACATGATCATAATTAGAATCCAAGTTTATGCGCAAGTTCCATAATTATGCCATCTGTGACCAAAATGTCCTTTTTGAACAAAACAAGGTTTTAATGATAATAAACTTTAAATTGAGTTTCCTACTGATGTAATATGATAAGTAGGATTATTTGGGATGTTAAACCAAGTTGTAAACTGAGTTTCCAAGCAGGTCCTTAAACAATGTCGATAAATGTCGGTTTTAGTCTTTGTGACTCATAAAACGATTTTAATCAATCTTTTCAAGGTAAATCATTTACCTACTGATATGTTATATTAAATAACATATTTTAAACATTTTAAGTCTGACCCTAAGGTCAATTTTCATTAAACATCGCTTAACAACGTCATCTTACGACTTAAGCGACATTTCGGCACATAGTATGGTTTTAAACCATATTATTGACCAAAAATTGATACCTACTGATTTCAAAACTTATTTTAAACATAATTATAGTAGGTACATGTTATAAACTCAGAATCCCAAATAATTTATAAACTATGTGTAAAATGACCAAAATGCCCCTTCGGTGCATAGTTTGGTCATAAAAGATAATACACATATAATTGACATCCTACTAATATTATGTCATAAATAAATTATTTTTCCAGAATACTCATGATCATAAACTTAAATTATATTCAAGTTCCTTCTATATGATATGAAATTACCAAAACGCCCTTATGAGGCATAATTTCGTTTTAAAACCTTAACGGGCAGACAAGTTGATATCCTATTGATATCTTAACTTATTTAAAGTATAATGGCATATAACTTGTCCATATCTTATTCGGTTACCCGATATCGCTAAATTGCGCACAGTTACACATATGTAACTATTTTTCAAAAATTAACCGAAACAGGCTTAACCTTGTCATTTAGCCTCAAAATCCAGAATGTTTATAGTTTATCCATATTATACAAGTCAAGTACTTGTCGGGTTTAAACTATATTCTATCCGGTCATCGTTTAATCAAGCGTTATACATAATGATCATGTACACTATTCGGTTTATAAGGCCGTTAGTATTTAATTGGCTAGCTTATGCCATAATCCTGACTAGAGCCTTCTCGGTAAATGCTATCTGCACTTGGTACTTCTATATATGGCTGAGTTATTTAAAAATAAAAGAAAAAGACTAGCTCAGGTAAATACTCTCGACTTATTTTCCCTATAAGGGCTTGGGATACGTTAAATTATTATTGGATGGTCCATTGCAAGGTTAACCTTCCTAAGTTAATAAAAGATTTTGTGCCGTTTGCACTTAAAATCATTTTTAATGTTTTCAAAATGAGTCTGTTGGGTGTATTTACCAGCGTAAGCTCACGTATCTTCCATAGGCTAATCTGTAGGTATAATATGAAATAGGTCGGAAGCAGCTCGGTAGAGAATAAGAGGATCTTATAAATCCTTAGATCTGCCTAAAGTCTGCTTTGTATTCTTTCTTGTACATTTTACGATCCGCCTGTGGATCTTCTATTACAAGCTTGTATATTATTTTGTATTTTCGAACATTCGGTTTGTAATAGTAATTTTAATCCAAGACTTCCGCTGTGCCGTGTTTAATTGACTATGATGATTATCAACTGACGTCACGATACTCCCCACCCGGGCCCACCGGTGTATGGATTTCGGGTTAGAAATCCGAGGTGTGACAGGGTTGGTATCAGAGGCAACGTTTGAGGGAATTAAACACTAGCCTTTTATGTTTAGTCTCAAACTTACACTAGCACATTCCTTAGACTTTCGCGTCTAGGCATTGACCTAGGATTACTCATTTCATTATTTGTTTTTGAATTGATTTTAACAGGAAAATGCCGCCACGTGTGAGAGGACAAAGTGGATGAGGAAAAGGTCCAATGACAGGAGGACCAACAGGGCGTATTCCCCCTCAACCTCATAATTCAGATAATTATCAAGAATCAGGAGATTCGTCTCCATGGCAACCAGCGAGACGTTTTGTCTCTAATAGACACTCGCCCTCACATTCCCAAAATTCTTACCACTCACACCACTCCTACCATTCTCACCATTCCCATTATCACCATTCCTATCACGAAGAATTTAACCCCAACCATTACTTAAACACACCTCTAAATGATCAAAATCAGTTGGACCAGCCACATCCTATGAACGAGGACTCCGACCCGGAGATGCCACCATCGGGATCAAATATGCATCCCATTGAAATTTAGAGCGATTCACACTCATATGCCGGATCGCCCTACCAAGGTCCTAATGAGTGGGACCAATACTGGAAT
Source organism: Scalesia atractyloides (assembly GCA_947069175.1). Taxonomy (NCBI): domain Eukaryota; kingdom Viridiplantae; phylum Streptophyta; class Magnoliopsida; order Asterales; family Asteraceae; genus Scalesia; species Scalesia atractyloides. The sequence continues at coordinate 27,439 of CAMTDV010000246.1, forward strand.
CAATTCACCTTTGCACACACACCTTCCCATCACTCTCAACCACTCTGTCACACCCCGACCCGCAGCGGATAAGGTGATCGGGGCATGATTGGGTTATCATCAAAGCTCATGACATTTATTATATGTTTCATATTCATTAATACAATTTAATGGAAGTTTACAATAAGAATTACAACATGTTCTAACTATCAATCTAAGCTTCTTTGTTCTCTTCTAAGGCATTTCCTATGTTTTCCTCGCTTCAACCTGTTCACCTGTATCATGTGTAAAAGGGTTTTTGGATCAACATAAAGTTGGCGAGTGAATCCTATGGAAAACATTTGAACAAGTTTATTAAATTGATTATGAAATAAGTGCACAACCAAACATGAGTAAAAATAGATGTAAACTTATTCAACAATCATTAGATATTAAATAAAACACACATGAACAATAATGGAACATTTAGAGGCACGCGTTGCTCTACTCGTCTCTCACGAGGAACTGATGGGCCTAATGAATGAATTGCATAAACATGATAATATGAATGACACAACTACAAACAATATAAACTCAATGATACACACATGAACAATAATGGATTGGTTTTGAGGCACGCGTTGTTCAACTCGTCTCCCGCGAGGAACTGATGGGCTTAATGAATGAATTTCATATAATTTGACAAAATGAAATAAGTAATCACCACAATATAAACAATCTAAGTTTAGATCACGATATGGTATGGCACAAGTTTAAATAAACGAGTTAATTAATTTGTGACACATGACACACCCCAAAACGTGTAATTAAAAAGGGGGAGTTGTAAGATTCACTCACAGTGGGTGCGTTCGGTTGATGATGTTGAATGCACGCGAAGTGGTTTAACCTAGATAAATCGCATTATGGTTTGGTAAGTAAACGGATTTTATTAATCCATTTTAGTAGGATTGTTGGGTGTATTTTTGTGAGTTTAAGGCTATTTTCTAACCTTATAAATGTTATTTTTAAGTATTTTTAATTAAAAAAAAAATAAATAAAAATAATAAAAAAAATTGATTTTTTTTTGCTACAGTTGACCGTTGACCTTGACCGTTGACTGTTGACTTTGACCGGTTCGTTAGTATAATTGTGCGCTGAGTGAGGCTCGAACCCGAGACCTCCCGTACGCGTGCACGCAGCTCTACCAACTGAGCTACGTGTCTAACCCGTTATATATCTGTTTTTAATTATATTTATATATTAATTAAGTTAAACAGAAAATCCTTTTATTTTAAAAACGATTTAATTGAATCGGACCGGTGCGCTCCACAGGTCTCGAACCCGGGACCTGTGGGTTGCGTAACACACAGTCCACCGCTGGACTGTGTGTTTAACATGTTATATAATCCAATTTTTATTATACTTAAATACAAACTAAGTGTTTTTATTTCTGACTTATTTAAAAAGGTAAATAATTGTCCGGGTCGATGCAGAAGACCGGACTCGAACTCGTGCGCTTTGATTAAACATACACACAGTCCACCACTGGACTGTGTGTCTAACTTGGTTATTATTCCGATTATTAATATACTTAACATATAACAGTGTGACTCCGGTTCGGTTAACAAAAAATCATTTTTACTGAGGCAGCGTGTGTGGAACAGGATTCGAACTCGAGACGTTACTATGTTTAATGTGCACACAGTCCACCGCTGGACTGTGTGTCTAACCCGAGTTATAACTTGATTTTAATTATACTTATATGTTACAGGTACATCGTCTTCTTCGTCAGATTTTAACCAGAATCGGAAAATCCGACTGGTTCAAAGTTTTAATCGGTTTCTTTAGCGTTTTATGATTAATTACAGATGAGGTATAAATAAAAAGAAAGGAAATTGGGCGTGAAATATACCGACTGGCTTCCTCTGTTTTTCCGGCAAAACTCCGGCGACAGCAACAAGCTCCGGCGTCGGGTGTCTTGCAGCAGCGAGTCTCCAGAAAGCTTACAAAGTATGTGGGTGACTTCGGTATAAGTTCAGAGGGTTTAGTAAGGCTTAGAAGTTAAGGACTCGGTTTTCCGGCGATGAGCAGAAGAATTCCGGCGAGTGAGTTTTCGCCGAGAAAGGGTGCGGTTTTGAGCGAAAATGTTTGCAGAGGTTCGAGGGGGTATTTATAAAGCAAAACGTCGATGAATTTGGTCCGATTTCCGACTTGATTCGTTGGTTTGAATTTCTCCGGCGGTTATGGTTTGTGTCGCGGACACAGACGTCGGTTATAACCGATGTGTAGTTAAAGTTTACGTTATAACGGAAAGAATCGTTAAGTTTCGCGAGATTACCGGGATTTCCGACGACTGCAACTTTTGGGCGCCGGTTTTGAATTCGGAAAGACACGTTATCAATTAAATGATTCCAACATTTAACAAGTAGCATCAGTGGTGCAGTGGTTCAAGTGTTGTGTGTTAAGTTTGTTGCTGGACCGGTTACTGACCCGGGTTCGAAACCCGGCATTAACAAAGTATTTTTATTTTCTTATTTTTGACAGTTTTTCAAAAACTAATTATATATTCCCGTATAATAATTGACTATGTATCGTTTAAAATTATTTTAGGCATTTAATTCGCAACGAAATTTTAACTGATTGTTCGGTTAATAAACGGAGCGGGTTTGGTAAATCCGTTTTTTTTTACGGATGTTACACACTCCCAGTTTAAGAAGATGTCCACATGGAACCCGTGGACCAACCTCAACAACCACCTGAGCCACCAAGGAGGAAGCGTGGAGCACGTATGTCAGTACGTGCCGAACAAAGGTCGGAATCGCTGCCTCCTTTGCCCAATTCTTACCCCACCATTCAAGAGGACCCATAAATGGGTGGACCCTCTAATGTTCCACCTATAGTGGAACCAACACCAACACCTGCTGCTCAACCACCACCATCGGGTTATACTAACCCAATCCCTACATATCTAGACACGTTTGGATATGATCCTTTTAACTCGTCTACACCGGTAGACTATTAAGCATGATCGCAAGACCCATACATGCAGGCGGTTATGCACAACGCACTTACCCGTCTCCTTTCCCACCTACTTATCCACCAACTGGATATCCAACTTATGGAACCAGTATCCGGTTATGCCACAACCCCAACCACAACCTCCGCCACCACTTGAGGCCATCAATGAGGCCTTAGAAAGAATGAAAGAGATGCAGCAGCAGGCGGAGAAAACGGAGAAGAAGACAAATAAGTTCTTCAAGAAACTCTCCAAACTAGATAAGGGAAAGAAAGACGAGTGAAGTCTTTTTTATTATATGTAGTCTCTGCGTGGACATTATTATTTCTTTAGTCCTTGCATGGACATTTTGTTTCTTTTAGTCCTTGCATGGACAATCAGTTTCATTTATTTGTTTCAAGTATTATAATTTCTTATGGAAATTTAATGAAGTACTTTGGAATTATATATATATATATATATATATATATATATATATATATATATATATATATATATATATGTATTCATCCTCTTGAAAACGAGCGTCTTGATTTTATTCGAAATGCTCTACGATATAATTCCAAGAAGATCTTAATGGTTTTGATTATTGCCATGTGGCACAGACCACATATTTGGCCAAATATATGATAGTTAAGGGAAGTTATCCTTCTATCTAGAGGTGGTGGACAAAGTTCAAGCCTCCAAGTCATTAAGGTTAATGCGACCAGGACTTATAATCAACCATTAAGATCCTCTTATGTTAACATTCAAATAATGTGCATACTCTTGGTTGTGTGACTTGAGGAATCACACTAACCTTCTAGGTAATGGACTATGTCCTAACCTTATATATAGCTCTTATGATATATATGATCCCGGCTAAATAGCCTTTGTGATCTGTTTGATCCCGGCTAAAATCACCAGTGCGGTGATTAAACATCTATTAGAGATGTATTTTATATAACCCTTGTGATCTATTTGATCCCGGTTATATAGCCTTTGTGATCTGTTTGATCCCGGCTAATAACACCAGTGCGGTGATTAAACATCCATTAGAGATGTATTTTATATAACCTTTGTGATCTATTTGATCCTGGTTATATAGCCTTTGTGATATGTTTGATCTCGGCTAATATCACCAGTGCGGTTATTAAACATCCCTTAGATATGTATTTTATATAACCATTGTGATTTATTTGATCCCGGTTATATAGCCTTTGTGATATGTGTAATCCCGGCTAAAAAGCCCTTGTGATCTGTTTGATCCCGGCTAATATCACTAGTGCGGTGATTAAACATCCATTAGAGATGTATTTAATATAACCTTGTGATCTATTTGATACGGGTTATATAGCCTTTGTGATTTGTTTGATCCCGGCTAATATCACTAGTGCGGTGATTAAACATCCATTAGAGATGTATTTTATATAACCCTTGTGACCTGTGTGATCCCGGCAAAATAGCCCTTGTGATCTGTTTGATCCCGGCTAATATCACCGGTGCGGTGATTAAACATCCATTAGAGATGTATTTTATATAACTCTTGTGATCTATTTGATCCCGGTTATATAGCCTTTGTGATCTGTTTGATCCCGGCTAATATCACCAGTGCGGTGATTAAACATCCGTTAGATATGTATTTTATATAACCCTTGTGATCTATTTGATCCCGGTTATATAGCCTTTGTGATCTGTTTGATCCCAGCTAATATCACCAGTGCGGTGATTAAACATCCATTAGAGATGTATTTTATATAACCCTTGTGATCTATTTGATCCCGGTTATATAGCCTTTGTGATCTGTTTGATCCCGGCTAATATCACCAATGTGGTGATTAAACATCCCTTGGAGATGTGTTTTATATAACCCTTGTGATCTGTGTGATCCCGGCTAAATAGCCCTTGTGATCTGTTTGATCCCGACTAGTATCACAAGTGCGGTGATTAAACATCCATTAGAGATGTATTTTATATAACCCTTGTGATCTATTTGATCCCGGTTATATAGCCCTTGTGACCTGTTTGATCCCGCCTAATATCACCAGTGCGGTGATTAAACATCCATTAGAGATGTATTTTATATAACCCCTGTGATCTATTTGACCCCGGTTATACAGCCCTTGTGATCTGTTTGATCCCAGCTAATATCACCAGTGCAGTGATTAAACATCCATTAGAGATGTATTTTATATAACCCTTGTGATCTATTTGATCCCGGTTATATAGCCTTTGTGATCTGTTTGATCCCGACTAACATCACCAGTGCGGTGATTAAACATCCATTAGAGATGTATTTTATGTAACCCTTGTGATCTATTTGATCCCGGTTATATAGCCTTTGTGATCTATTTGATCCAGGCTAATATCACCAGTGCGGTGATTAAACATCCATTAGAGATGTATTTTATATAACCTTTGTGATCTATTTGATCCCGATTATATAGCCTTTGTGATCTGTTTGATCCCGACTAATATCATAAGTGTGGTGATTAAACATCCATTAGAGATGTATTTTATATAACCTTTGTGACCTGTGTGATCCCGGCTAAATAGCCCTTGTGATCTGTTTCATCTCGGCTAATATCACCAGTGCGGTGATTAAACATCCGTTAGAGATGTATTTTATGTAACCCTTGTGATCTATTTGATCCCGGTTATATAGCCTTTGTGATCTGTTTGATCCCGGCTAATATCACCAGAGCGGTAATTAAACATGCATTAGAGATGTATTTTATATAACCCTTGTGATCTATTTGATCCCGGTTATATAGCCTTTGTGATTTATTTGACCCCCGCTAATATCACTAGTGCGGTGATTAAAACATCCATTAGAGATGTATTTTATGTAACCCTTGTGATCTATTTGATCCCGGTTATATAGCCTTTGTGATCTGTTTGATCCCGGAAATAATATCACCAGTGCGGTGATTATACATCCATTAGAGATGTATTTTATATAACCCTTGTGATCTATTTGATCCCGTTATATAGCCTTTGTGATCTGTTTGATCCCGGCTAATATCACCAGTGCGGTGATTAAACACCATTAGAGATGTATTTTATATAACCCTTTTGATCTATTTGATCCCGGTTATATAGCCTTTGTGATCTGTTTGATCCCGCTAATATCACCAATGTGGTGATTAAACATCCCTTGGAGATGTGTTTTATATAACCCTTTGTGACCTGTGTGATCCCGGCTAAATAGCCCTGTGATCTGTTTCATCCCGGCTAATATCACCATTGCGGTGATTAAACATCCATAGAGATGTATTTTATGTAACCCTTGTGATCTATTGATCCCGTTATATAGCCTTTGTGATCTGTTTGATCCCGGCTAATATCACCAGTGGTAATTAAACATCCATTAGAGATGTATTTTATATAACCCTGTGATCTATTGATCCGGTTATATAGCCTTTGTGATTTGTTTGACCCCGGCTAATATCACTAGTGCGGTGATTAAACATCCATTAGAGATGTATTGTATATAACCCTTGTGATCTATTTGATCCCGGTTATATAGCCTTTGTGATCTGTTTGATCCTTGCTAATATCACCAGTGCGGTGATTAAACATCCATTAGAGATGTATTTTATATAACCCTTGTGACCTGTGTGATCCCGGCTAAATAGCCCTTGTGATCTGTTTCATCCCGGCTAATATCACCATTGCGGTGATTAAACATCCATTTGAGATGTATTTTATATAACCTTTGTGATCTATTTGATCCCGATTATATAGCCTTTGTGATCTGTTTGATCCCGACTAATATCACAAGTGCGGTGATTAAACATCCATTAGAGATGTATTTTATATAACCTTTGTGACCTGTGTGATCCCGGCTAAATAGCCCTTGTGATCTGTTTCATCTCGGCTAATATCACCAGTGCGGTGATTAAACATCCATTAGAGATGTATTTTATGTAACCCTTGTGATCTATTTGATCCCGGTTATATAGCCTTTGTGATCTGTTTGATCCCGGCTAATATCACCAGAGCGGTAATTAAACATGCATTAGAGATGTATTTTTATATAAACCCTTGTGATCTATTTGATCCCGGTTATATAGCCTTTGTGATTTGTTTGACCCCCGCTAATATCACTAGTGCGGTGATTAAACATCCATTAGAGATGTATTGTATATAACCCTTGTGATCTATTTGATCCCGGTTATATAGCCTTTGTGATCTGTTTGATCCCGGCTAATATCACCAGTGCGGTGATTAAACATCCATTAGAGATGTATTTTATATAACCCTTGTGACCTGTGTGATCCCGGCTAAATAGCCCTTGTGATCTGTTTGATCCCGGTTAATATCACCAGTGCGGTGATTAAACATCCATTAGATATGTATTTTATATAACCCTTGTGATCTATTTGATCCCGGTTATATAGCCTTTGTGATCTGTTTGATCCCGGCTAATATCACCAGTGCGGTGATTAAACATGCATTAGAGATGTATTTATATAACCCTTGTGACCTGTGTGATCCCGGCTAAATAGCCCTTGTGATCTGTTTGATCCCGGCTAATATCACCGTGCGGTGATTAAACATCCATTAGAGATGTATTTTATGTAACCCTTGTGATCTATTTGATCCGGTTATATAGCCTTTGTGATCTGTTTGATCCCGGAAATAATATCACCAGTGCGGTGATTATACATCCATTAGAGATGTATTTATATAACCCTTGTGATCTATTTGATCCCGGTTAAAGCCTTTGTGATCTGTTTGATCCCGGCTAATATCACCAGTGCGGTGATTAAACACCATTAGAGATGTATTTTATATAACCCTTGTGATCTATTTGATCCCGGTTATATAGCCTTTGTGATCTGTTTGATCCCGCTAATATCACCAATGTGGTGATTAAACATCCCTTGGAGATGTTTTTATATAACCCTTTGTGACCTGTGTGATCCCGGCTAAATAGCCCTTGTGATCTGTTTCATCCCGGCTAATATCACCATTGCGGTGATTAAACATCCATTAGAGATGTATTTTATGTAACCCTTGTGATCTATTTGATCCCGGTTATATAGCCTTTGTGATCTGTTTGATCCCGGCTAATATCACCAGTGAGGTAATTAAACATCCATTAGAGATGTATTTTATATAACCCTTGTGATCTATTTGATCCCGGTTATATAGCCTTTGTGATTTGTTTGACCCCGGCTAATATCACTAGTGCGGTGATTAAACATCCATTTGAGATGTATTGTATATAACCCTTGTGATCTATTTGATCCCGGTTATATAGCCTTTGTGATCTGTTTGATCCTTGCTAATATCACCAGTGCGGTGATTAAACATCCATTAGAGATGTATTTTATATAACCCTTGTGACCTGTGTGATCCCGGCTAAATAGCCCTTGTGATCTGTTTGATCCGGGTAATATCACCAGTGCGGTGATTAAACACCATTAGAGATGTATTTTATATAACCCTTGTGATCTATTTGATCCCGTTATATAGCCTTTGTGATCTGTTTGATCCCGGCTAATATCACCAATGTGGTGTTTAAACATCCATTGGAGATGTGTTTTATATAACCCTTTTGATCTGTGTGATCCCGGCTAAATAGCCCTTGTGATATGTTTGATCCCGGTTAATATCACAGTGCGGTGATTAAACATCCATTAGAGATGTATTTTATATAATCCTTGTGATCTATTTGATCCCGGTTATATAGCCCTTGTGACCTGTTTGATCCCGGCTAATATCACCAGTGCGGTGATTAAACATCCATTAGAGATGTATTTTATATAACCCCTGTGATCTATTTGACCCTGGTTATACAGCCCTTGTGATCTGTTTGATCCCGGCTAATATCACCAGTGCGGTGATTAAACATCCATTGATGTATTTTATATAACCCTTGTGATCTATTTGATCCCGGTTATATAGCCTTTGTGATCTATTTGATCCCGACTAATATCCCCAGTGCGGTGATTAAACATCCATTAGAGATGTATTTTATGTAACCCTTGTGATTGATCCTGGTTATATAGCCTTTGTGATCTATTTGATTCCGGCTAATAACACCAGTGCGGTAATTAAACATCCATTAGAGATGTATTTTATATAATCTTTGTGATCTATTTAATCCCGATTATATAGCCTTTGTGATCTGTTTGATCCCGGCTAATATCACCAGTGCGGTGATTAGACATCCATTAGAGATGTATTTTATATAACCTTTGTGACCTGTGTGATCCCGGCTAAATAGCCCTTGTGATCTGTTTCATCCCGTCTAATATCACCCGTGCGGTGTTTAAACATCCATTAGAGATGTATTTTATGTAACCCTTGTGATCTATTTGATCCCGGTTATATAGCCTTTGTGATCTGTTTGATCCCGGCTAATATCACCAGTGCGGTGATTAAACATCCATTAGAGATGTATTTTATATAACCCTTGTGATCTATTTGATCCCGGTTATATAGCCTTTGTGATCTGTTTGACCCCGGCTAATATCACTAGTGCGGTGATTAAACATCCATTAGAGATGTATTTTATATAACCCTTGTGATCTATTTGATCCCAGTTATATAGCCTTTGTGATCTGTTTGATCCCGGCTAATATAACCAATGCGGTGATTAAACATCCATTAGAGATGTATTTTATATAACCCTTGTGATCTGTGTGATCCCGGCTAAATAGCCCTTGTGATCTGTTTGATCCCGATTAATATCACCAGTGCGGTGATTAAACATCCATTAGAGATGTATTTTATATAACCCTTGTGATCTATTTGATCCCGGTTATATAGCCCTTGTGATCTGTTTGATCCCGGCTAATATCACCAGTGCGGTGATTAAACATCCATTAGAGATGTATTTTATATAACCTTTGTGACCTGTGTGATCCCGGCTAAATAGCCCTTGTGATCTGTTTGATCCCGGCTAATATCACCAGTGCGGTGATAAATAAAAACATCCATTAGTGATGTATTATTCTTTCGGGTTATAATCTATTCTATATAGCCTATGTGATCTATCTTGATCCCGGCTAATATCACCAGTGTGGTGACTAAACATCCCTTAGAAATGTTGTGCCTATGTGCCCTATTATATGTGCATTAGTGACAGGCCTAAGTGCCATATCCTATGTCAATTAGTGACAGGCCCTTTGTGCCACATTTGATGTCCTTGTGACAAGTCTATGTGCTATATATAACTGTCAAATATGGCAATGACTGTTGTGACTTTGTAGTCCCCTGTCTATAATATATGGACTATGTCCAGATTGAAATTTGCCTACGATGTTCCTAGTAAGACCTAGACCAAATATAGTTATATTAAGCCTAAGAGTTGTGATGTTATTCACACTAGCATAGGCAATGGATTTTCTTATATCCAATGTTTAAAAAGCCGATATGGTTATTATACCATGGGTAAGAGAAATTTTATTTGGTATATAGAACCAAAGCTTTGACGAATGGCTAATTCTAATGAGGCACAAAGTAGCCATCGGAACGTCAAAGACGCCAAAAATATAACCATAAATAATGATAATGATTTCCAAGCTCGCATTGATGCGGCTATGGAAAGGGCCATGATTAAGGCCATAGAAAGGCGAAGAGAGCCGAGTGCCACTCGCTCTAGACCCCTATCTATTCTACCATCTTCAGCTCATAAAGAGAGCTATGTTCACTCTTCAAATGCGAAGAGTGAACCAAGGATAGCAGACTTTGCTGATAGGTCCCGTTCTGCTAAAGACGGGTGTACCTATAAATACTTTGTCTCCTGTAAACCCTGAGACTTTAATGGGGAAAAAGGAGCCGTAGAAGCCTTAAAGTGGCTGGATGAGATG